>BJBW01000070.1:91032-219305 GCA_004320125.1 Scolopax mira | reverse complement strand
AAGTAACACAAGTGCTACTTTCTGAAATGTTAGTCTCAAGAGACAGACGGGAAAAAAGTTAAATTCTAAACCATTAAAGCCAAAAATGTTATTTATGCACCTATACCATACAAGCTTTCCATTATTACTTTTACTTAAAAGATAAATATGTAGGAGGAATACAAAAATCCATCTATTGCAGGGTACACAGTTGAAAGAATTTTTAGAACTATTGAAACCTATAGTTTGGAACAGAAACAATCTGATAATGATCTACTCCCATCCCTCCCCTGTTCTGGAAAGATCAGGCTGTTGCTCACCTTCTGAAAAACTTTCTTGTGAAACTTTCCAGCATATTACTACCGCTTCTTGTTGAAATGTTCTGTAAATTCTCTGTAACCGCTAAAATATATTGTAATTGCAGTATCATCATGGGGCATCTTCTCCAATTACATCCTTAAAGACTACAGATTTTTAAACTCTCCTATTCTAATCTTGTTTTATCCAATTGATGATCTAACATATGCTGTCACTGAGCCACTAATGAGCAATGGGCATTCCTTGAGTAGAGGTGTCAGTTACAAAATCGAAATATGACTCATACTAAGAGAATAAGTACATATCCTAGAAAATACTGTAACTCTGCCTTACTGGTATTGTTTATATCTGTCAACAACTCTGATATCATTCATACAGTTCTGATAGATATTCACAAACATGCTGAACTTCAGAACAAAGCCTGTGTTCCAGTAGCATTTATTTACTGTGTCCACCTTTAATATTGTCTCTCTGGGTCCAAATCCTTAAGAACACATTCAAATGCACCTCAAACACCTTTTTAATCTCTTATTTGGAGGACACCATTATCCAAATGCCCACACACTTGTTTCTCTCATATATCCTCAAAGATGATTTCACTGTGGCCTTCTTTATCTCATTATTTACCTTTGAAAATACAATTACATTGATGTCAATTAACACTCAGACACTGAGATTTCATACATGCACACACTTTTCTAGGTGAAAATGAAAGAAAAGTAGTACAGTCGGTGGAAGAACAACAGCATGTGAACAAAATCCCTTTTCCATTGTACAAGCTACCCTAGGGGTTACCAGTGAGTCCTGAAGCTTTCCAATTATATCTAGGCCTGTAAAATCCACTCTCATCTCCAAAAATGGCTGAAGAAAAAGCATCCCGCTTTTACAACCTTACAGTCTGCTTTGCTAGTTTACCAAATCCATACAATTTTCTCTCCCTGCTCCAATGATCTGCTACTTAATTACAAGCTCATCTGGAAGGAACAACATCTCTTGGCAGTAACCAAGTCATTATCCTAACGTTCCTGCATTTGATTAGGGGAAACTCAAGTCAATTTTTGTTAATTGTTTCTGACATGCACCATCTATCAACATCTCCTGGAATTCCACAACAAAATACAGGTTTTTAAAAAAAGAAGAGCAGAAAGGAAAAAAAAAAATAAAAAGAACCAAAATACCACTTATGGACTTATGGTCTTAAAATTGAAAGACTTCCACAACCAGACATATATTATATCTTCCTGGTCTTCATCCTTGAAAGAAATAGGTCTGTATTTCTGTATTTGTGAAATGGTATTGAAATGTTTAAAGCCTCAGGGATGGAGAGATACAGGAGTACATATAAAGTTACTTTTCTCTTATGGTCTCCTCTGCTGAATCATTGACTTTCTGTGACAGCAACAACAAAAAAGAGTAAATGAAACATTAAATTCCCATTTAAATCAGATAAACCATTTTGCTCATTACTGCTTTCAACAAGACTGAATTCTGCTTCACTATCTGCTTTTGCCATATCAAATGGAACAAAGGGACAGATCTCTAGAAAGCCTAACACAATGCATGCAATAAAATGTACTGT
This sequence comes from Scolopax mira, assembly GCA_004320125.1. NCBI lineage: Eukaryota > Metazoa > Chordata > Aves > Charadriiformes > Scolopacidae > Scolopax > Scolopax mira. The sequence continues at coordinate 217,429 of BJBW01000070.1, read as the reverse complement.
TTCAATTCAGTGTCAACACCTGCATAAATAATTAGCCAGAACAAATGTATTTAAAACATTTAAAACATACACAAAATACTTCATTATACCCAAAGCTGTCATTTCTCCAACAGCTTCACTTTTATTTAATTATTTTCATTTCAAAAATCAGCTTACCCAGAATGAATTAGTGCCCAAGACAGTTTCACCGGAATTTAGTGCCTACGTGTAGTCAGGTTAAATGTCAGTTCGGTTCTGGCTCATCACACTGATTCAGAGAGTAAAGAGAGACCAACAGGCTGCAACACAGAGAAACTTTAAGGGATCTTTTTCTCCCTGGGCTTGTGGATTAGTACTGAATTTGGTAAGAAAAAAATAGGTGTCTCTTGCACAAGCTTTGTCACATTGCTTTGCCAATGTATTTCCAGCTTGATCTGTTACACTTCTGTTACTTTTCTATTAGCTTGTGCTGGAACTGACTGCATATTTTATGAAGACATTCAGGAATAATTTCTTGCACACAAAAATGCCAAATAAGGACAAAATAATTAGCAATTTCATTTTAATTTATGATCCCAACAGGATTTGAATCTTGATAAAGCATGGAATACTTTGAAATACACGGAAAACATAAAAAGGAAAGGAAAAAACTTTAGGCTGCCTGAATTACAACTTCCTTGTGTTGTGATATGTAAAAAAAAAGAACTGAAATATTTACGTATTTCCTAGCTCCACATCATGCAGAATAATTATTTTAGTCTTATGCAGAACATAATCCACATGTTATTTATGTGTGAAATGCAAGTTAAAAAAAAAAAAAAAAAAAATTGGCTATCTTTACTGAACAAATAACCACAGAAACCTCATCCTTCATGAGCCAGCAGAGGAAGTGCTGTAGGTGTGCCTTTAACTTCTTGCTGTGGCATCTACCACATAAATAATAAAGCCACATTCCACCACAAATATGTACAGAGATCTGCCAGGTAAATATTTGGAAAGTGGAAGGCCAGTATTATAAGCAGATTGAAGCACAGCACTATCCCATCCTAAATTTCTTTAGAATACATTCCTTCTGCCGACACTTCAAATGCAGTCAGAAAAATAAAAGCAAAGCCATGCAGTTTTCAGATGACAAACCATCTGGTAAAATCCTAAAATAATTACTCTGTTTCCTTTAGAATAACTTCCCATATGTTGGTAACTACCCATATTTTCTTGTCCCATGATACCATCAGTTTTGAACTAAAAACATATTCCACAGTGCTGAAATTAGAATTATATCCACAAATTAGGATATACCCTACTGCAACTGTACTTTTAATGTAGAAAATTATGCCTGAGTTTTTACTATTGCTCTTCATCACTGCTCCTCATTAGATTTCAAATTGCAATGTCCTTGCAAAACAAAGCACTGACTATTATACCGGGGTTGAATTTGTTCTTACTTTTGTTTTGTTTTATTTTGAGTAAAAGAGAGCATATCTGTTCCACCTATTTAGATGACTCTGCTTATTATAGACTTATTTCCAAAGATAGAATTACCTTTTTATCTCTATCCCAGTAGACACATTCTATATCTTCATCAGTCATCCTATGTCCAAGCTATATTCCTCCAGATCAGCAAATCCAGTGCACCGAACACTTCTCTTTTTTTTTTTTTACGCTAATCTTATAAATCCCTGTTCTGATCACAACAACTGTGACCTTTTGTTCTTGTAACTTTTATTTATCATAAAGAGCTCTTTCCAAGTTGTGATTGGTATTACTTTTATTTACAAACACCATCCCAACTAGTATCAAATATTTTTGTATTGAAAGAAAACTGAACTAGGTGCTGAAAAGTTGCTAGGTAATAGCTATAAAAAAAAAAATCAAGCCCTGAGACAGAGTACACTATTAGTTAACAAAACAAGTAATAAGATATCTCATGATGTGAGAAGGCAGCAGAGTTTATAATCTTTAAGAAATATTGACACTCCTCAACTGAAGAAATGCATGACCACTACATTCTTAATATACAAGCATCTACATAACTCAATGACAAATATTCTCTTGATTTAGCATTGAAAGTCTTTTCTTCATGATTTAATATAATGCTAAATTTTGGATTAAAACTTTAAAAAAACTTTGCTTAAGTAATTAAATTAATTCATATATACACACAAACATTCAAACAGCAGATTTTGTTAGATTGTCTAGCTCTTGTTGTCCATTTTATTACTCTTAGTATGGAAGTCTAAACACTGTTGACATATAAAAATCATCAGTACACACTCAGAAATGAACAGCAGTGTTTCAGAAGCATCAATAATATGACAAGTTACACCCCAGCACAGATAGCAGTACAGAAATGTTCTAACAATGAAGCATATCCTCCAAGGAAAAAACTCCTAGTAAATGCATTTCACATTCTTTAAATACAGTAGCAGTCTCCCCAAATTAATATGAAAAAGTCAAAACACCTGGTAAATCACAGAATCACAGAAATTTTCAGCTGTTATATATCTGTTTGCACACTACTTAGTTAATACTACAGATTCTCTGATCCCTGCAGTGAAAAGCTGAACAAAACAGGACATCACCCTTTTTCTTTCAATTTATATTTACCCACATTACTTATATGTAATGCAACGCAAAAGATCTTGTCCTTATATACATGACATTCAAAAAAGATCCCCTCAGTCTGTGACTGTTTAGAAATGAGACATTTCTATGATTTAGAGTGTAGGTCCATCCCATAAAAGCTCTCATACACTTACAGTGGAAATCTGCTTAAGCATTTTGAAATGTAGCTTATATTTATGCAGGTGATGGAGGGCAGAGAGGGGATGGAGGAAGAAGTGAATCACATAAATGTTAGATAAATTTTGTCTACTGGACTAGGGTCAAGAGTGGTTGGGACTTACCTTCAGAACGAGATGTCTCTATCTTACAGCTGGCCTTTGCCTTTTAGTCCATTTGCCCAATTCATCATGCCAGCATCTTTCTTCCCTTGTTGCATTCACCCTCCCTTCCCACCTTGATCAATGGTAGAAAGTCACATTTCACTCCAGTGCTTGTTTAACTAAATAGGAATTTAATCTGTTCAAAATCCTTTGATATTAATGGAATACACTATATACACTTGATATTAATGGGACACACTATAGTGTGTCTTGGTAATTAGGGAATGTGTCACTCTCAAGCTTTTGTAACTCATTCTTGAGTTCAAAAATCTTAATTCCAGACAGTTTCCATTGCAGCTCACTATACAACTTTGACCCTATTTTAGCTAAAGATAAAAACTCACTGCTCCCCTCATCCACTACCACCCAAAGGTATATTTTGGATTGTATGTCTTAGCAGAAATATTTTCTAAGCATTTTCTTAGAGATAAGAGAGAACAATAGTAAATTACACACTAGTTAAGAGAACTTTACACACAAAGGAAAAAGGGTTGAGTTATATTTTTTGTCTATGTGTTTCCAAAAGTATTCCATTTTAAAATACTTTCAACAGCTTTTTTTTTCTTTTTTTTTTTTTTTTTACTCAGAGCCCTTTTTCCTTTCAAGACACAAAAAAAGAATAGAAGATGTATTTCACATTTACTTCTTTACAAATAAAAGAGGATTTACATTTTTCTCTGCTACTCTGAAGATACAGTAAGTTTTTGAGGAATGAGTCAGAATAACTAGAACATTTCAAAAAAGAAAATCTCATTATCTACTGTCTTGGTAAGGTCTGAAACTGAAGACTTGAATCCCACTCATGTACCCTACGTTACTATCCTGCCTTTCAGCATAACAGGTATTCTGGTGTACTTCTCTACTTCCCCTGTTAACACTGTTTTATTTCAAACACGTAATTCTGTATCTATTAGAGTAGGCACTTAAAGTAAGTTTAACAAAACCTAGGCAAGTGCCTTTCCTATTGAGGCTTGGAGATTTTCAGTCTAAGTTTCTCCAGCAGGATTTTTCATTTTTATTGCACTAGAAATGTTCCTACAGAAAGGATACAGTCATACAAAGATTTTTATTAAATTACAGGTATAAACAAAGCAAAGCAGGGACTTAACTAAGTTTCTGAACTACGCTCTAAATCTCTTTTTGTATTTGTATAATGCTAAGTCATAGTTTAACATAAGCCTGACTTGGCCTTTCAGTGCTACTACCAATAATTATTTTACTAATGATCTGCTGAATTATATTTGGATCCTCTATTAAGTGGATCATCGTGAATTTGGAATTTCTCAAAGATCAAAGAAAACTGTACAAATGAATGATACTAATCCACTTGCTACACAAAAAGCCCTTAGTTCTCCAGAGGGTTTTCATACACTGCAGGATATCTTCTGCTGCTAAATACTACATTTCTAAGTCAATCAGAAGATGCTTAAAATTATGGGGAGGAGGAGAGTACTTTTCCAATACTGTACAGTGATTATTCCTTTAAAAATGTTAAAAATTCACTAATCTTTGTTTTCACCTGGATATATGAAAAAAAACTGGCAATTACATTGAATCTCTGAATTTTAAAGGACTCATACCTTTTTGATGAAAGTGCTTGAAGCTGTGAAGCTCACAAAATATCTTCCATCCAGAAATGAAAAGTCATAGGCTCTAATGTCTTAAATCATAATTGAGGCTTTGCTAATCAAATTTCTGGAGTGAAAGTTTTACCCAATTAGTTCCCTGTTAAAAGATATAGTTACTGGATTTTCACATTTTCTTTCCAATTGCTTCCTGTTATCTGATTTCTGTTCTTGGGTCCTTGTGATGACCTATATAAAATGAAAAACTCTCATTATCAGAATTCTGCAGCACTCAGAACTGGCTGTAATTGATGAACTGAAGCCACAGCTGTAGCAAGAGCCTGTAGTTTTAAAGCCAAGAAAGAAAGTGTTCCTTTGAAATAAGACAGAAATGAGCTGTCCTCACCAGGGCTTGAAAACAGGGGTTGGTAAAAACTATACAGAAACTACTATATCAAAATAAGGAAGATTTAAGGAAAAAAAAAATCTCAATTTGATTTTTTTATCTTTCTAACCTCTTCTGCACGTACAAGTGTAGAAATATCACTTAAAGTGCAGTCAGTAATTAAGGAGCACCATTCCTTAAGAATTTCATGTTTTTGTAAAGGGTGGGGGAAAGTAATTTCTGTTGACATGTCTGTAAATACGGAGGAGATACTTCAAACACCACATAGAATATTAACGAGTAATTCTATTCATGGAAAATTCATTAAATTCCTAGAACTCTAGGAAGGACATACGCAGATATCACCCAAAAAATAGCTAACTAGTGATCCTAGATTATTACTCCTATATCTTCTAATAAGATATTATATTCTAGTGATCAGCAAAACAAGGAAAGCACAATACAAAATATTTTCTGAAAACTGTGAGCATTACCTTAACCTTATTAGCTGAACCAAAAGTGGAAGGACAAAAGTTCAGTCATCCTCCCTCATTCTCTTGAAATCTGGAGTATCCTTGGGACCTGTGTTGTGCATAGAGTACTTTTCTGAATGTATCTAACACACTGTTCTTCACGGGTTGAAACCACAACCACTCAGTCTTGGGCCTACATTTTCTCTCCATCCTGACAGAACTTCAACATGAAGAGTTCTATGACAGGCCACCCTAAAGATAATTTTCGTCCTTGTGTAATTCAATGAAGGAAACTTAGGAACTTCTGATTAATCCTCTCCAAAATTCTCATTTCTAAGCATAACTGAAGTAAAGAGACAAAGATCAATACACATTTTCCTATTCTTATTTCCTTTTTTTTCTTGTAGCCCTACCTCAGTTTTAGAAATACTTAGCTTTAATTTTAATTTCTCTTCGAATTTACCGTCCTATGCTGAGCTTTTTACACTTTTTATATAAGAGACACTAAAAATTGCACTTCTCCTACAGCTCTAGGATAAATGAGACAATATTCTCTACACATACATCCTGGCACTTTTGTGTTAAGAAGAGAGCAGTAACACAACTTTATCACAGAAACAAGTATTACAGCTTCTAATGGACCTGCAGGGCTTTGATTAGCTACGGTAGTGACCAGAATTTCCTAGATTACCCACCAATAGTTTACCAATAGTTCAAATGTTTATATGCATGAGCCTTCTTAGTCATGAATCAATGTAAATTGACTGTACCTGACAAAAATAACTACATGCCTTTCCTTTCAAAAGCCATCACAAAGCCTGTCCATGTCAAAACAGTTATCAACAAATAAAGTAGAACATCAGGATTTTTATCTTACATTTTGAACTGTTAGGCCCGTCTATAATCTCTATTTATGGGCCACACCTACAGATTATGCAAGCATATGAAATATGTATTTCATATCTTTTCCATTCTTTCTAAATAGTATCTAAGAAAATAACTGAGGTTGAAGGATATTTTAATGTTCACTGCTTCAAAACAAAACAGTAATGACAGCAAAAACCTAAAAACAACAAACTTCAGCCAAAACAAGCATGACACATATTTTGCTGCATAGTCTTATACCATATAAAGCAAATGTCTTCTATATATGTGCTGTCATAAAACATTGAAAACCAAGCTTTTGTTCTCAAAAATTATCAAATTAGGTTAATTTTTTCCCACTTAAAAGCTAGTTTGCTTATTAAATATTACTAAACTTGCCTAAAAAAGTGATTCAGTTTAAATTGCATGTGTCATGTGCAAGCAAAAGTTTTATAATATGCTTTATCGTTATTTTATCAAAAAAAAAATCATAGAAGAATTGTTCTAGATATAGCTATTACTTGTAATTGACAGGTATAAAAATTTGGTCCCAAAAAAACCTTTCAAGAATTTCATTTTTATAAAGAAAAACAATTTTTACTCTCAGTGACCAAGAAGTGATTTTTTTCTCTCATAATTTTCTTAGAAGTATAAAGCCATTACAAAAATTTGGACTACAATGACTCAGAAGATCCAGACTAAGAAAAGAAAGCTTAAACAAGAGGGTGGTATTTCTGCATCTCATACTGAAATTTCTAATTGCTATAGATATTTTTTAAACCCTACTAGAATCCACTTAGTCAGCATCTTAGATGGCAGCAATTATGCTTGGCTAATTCATTAACTTGATCCAGAAATCTGTTTTCCTTACTTTTGCTGCAATCACAACTACAGGAACCTTCATAACTCTAGTAAGTGTTTAAAAACAAAAAAATACAAAAAAAAAAAAAACACAGAAAAACAAACCAAAAAAAAAAAATCCCAACCAACCATATGTGGGAACAACCTTTCCTTGTTCCAATACCTCCAAAATCATCTGCAGACATAAAAGTAAAATATTTAAGTGTAATTAGAAGTGTTTCAGGACTGGAGCATAGAGCACCACTTTTTTTTTTTAATTTTTATTTAGCAACAAAGATCAAAGCCATAATTCAGAATAAAATGCATATAACTTTTTTGTTATGTGCTCCAATTTCACTGATTTCAATAGCAAATACTCTACTGACAACTTTCCCTAACAAGGCCTAAACCATATTCCAACAGAAAATATCGTATCCTTAGAAGACACTCAAACATATTTTTTTTTGTTTTCAGGATATGAAATGCTCATTTCCATGTTGCCTTATATTATTATATTGAGAATGATGCTGTCTTGTATTATAAGCAGAAACTATTTATTATAAATACATATAGTTATCATAAGAAATGAACATTCCTAAAACTTAATGAGCAATATTGTAGCTTGCATGTAGTTCATTGGGTTCCCAGGTAGAAAGCAGAAAGCACAAAGGCACAAAATTAACCACAGTAGTTATAAATCAGTTCTTTTAGGGCTCCTCATCTTTTAACTGATAGTGGAAAATGGATATAAGGCGGATGCTGTTAAGTTCAGTTCATTACTATCAACCTTACTGACAGCGTGGAGATTGATTCCTACTCTATGAGTCATATTCCTCTAGTTGTATTTGGATTTGAATAAAGGCTTTATTTTCTCTACCATATTTCAGGAATTCTAATATTTTTCTTTTTAATTCCATTTCCTTATGTTCACACCACATTTCAGAGATCTCTCATCTCAACATACTCTAATGTAGTAATGGAACAAAGTCATTAGTAACCTTTATTGAACTGTGACTTGCCTCCAAAGCAGTAACAGTATGTTTCACATCAGGAGAGCATTGTGCCAAGACAGACATTAACCCAATACCAGTGGCCAAAACAAAGACTCTATCACAATCCAAAATAGGGATGATTTTCACCAAAGGTGTGTGTGGGTCAGAAAGATGAGGTAAAAGCATTCAAGTTCAAAAAAGTGGGCAATATGAAAAAAGTCTCACAAGCTACAGCTGCCCTCTTTAGCAAGCAGCTTGTTTTCAGTAATATATGAAAGCTTAGGCTGCTTAAAAATAATTTCCCAAAATTTTTACTGAAAAGTTTAAGAAATTTTACCAAGTTAATGATACAATCTGTCACATAAGAACAAATCAATGGATTCTATTTCTTATTTTAAAAATTCACCTTACTACAGTAGAAATAAGTCTGCCTTGTCATACTTTGAGGCTGGGCAAGTTCTTTATTTCATGTCCCTGTAAGACTTCACATATCTCTGAATTGCTGTAAATAACCAAAGCAGTCGCAACCTCTATACTTTACAAAAGCAGAGAAGAAAAATCACATGGGTATTTTAAATAAACTGGCATTTTAATTGATGTTTTTAATCAGATACTTTCAAAAGGTTTCATTTGAGGATACATGCTGAAGGAAACAATGAGGTGAATAAGGAAACAATGAACAAGGATGCCCAATTACAATGGACTAGCTACTTTGCTCTGTGTTTTGCAAGTCAAAGCATGAACAGTAATGCTAATAAATGCATTTACATAAAATCTTTAACATAGAGAGCTTTTAATGTTGTTGCACTTTGAAAAAAATTTAAGTAAATGAAGGGAACTACAAAATTAAAAAGTACAAAACAACAAGAAATAAAACTCTTTCATTTTTTGAAACTCAAGAGAAGTATTTACTCAAAATTTGTTTAGCAGTCTATACCAACTTGGATTAACCTTTTCAATAAAAATGTTATTCAACATAAAAAGTCCTTTTTCCCTATAAGTTGCATCCAATAGTTTAATTAAAGAATTGTGTTCAGTGCAAGTTGTATTTCTGCAACCTGTTCAGGGCTACAAATAAGATGCATTCATTACCAGCTGTACTACTAAGTATTCAGAATAAAAGACTGCACTCTTCCAGAAGCCCAACATCCCGTGACTCTAGGGGCAGTATACACACAATGACCTGAAAAATTCTTTCTTGACCATTAAAAGCAAACTTTTCTACCATTTTCTCCCTGGGTAGGAACAGGTTTTTCCCTTCACAAATTTGGATCAGTCTTCGCATCATCAATGTACAAAGTGAGACTGTAAGATGACATTGCATCTACTTGGAGCACTATACTGCAGATGAACTTATGTAACATCTGAAACACCTTTTTGGTTTTCGTAAAAAATAATTATAATTTTCACAACTCAGTTATTAAAATAACCAGTCTAGCATATTCCATTGTGCATGTAAAGTATGAACCAAAATCCTCTCCAACAAGTTAAACAGGTAGAAAATAATGCAGACTGACAATGGAAAGCCTCCCTCATCCCATTGTTTAATGTACAATCCCACATTTAGTCTTGCATTTTAGCAATAAGCCACAAAACCGACCGTCATTCTTTGGAAGAGTGCAGAGTAAACAGGTAGCTTGGGACACTGCATCCTTTGATTCTTCTTTAGGATAAATTCTAGTGTCCAAATAAAATCTGGAACATATCAAGTACTATATAGCTGGAAAATACAGAAACACAGAATCATTTAGATTGGAAAAGACTCTTAAAATCATCGAGTCCAACAATAAACCTAGCACTGTGAGGTCCGCCAGTAAACCGTGTCCCTAAATGCCACACCTACACATCTTTTAAATACCTCCAGGCGTGGTGACTCAATCACTTCCCTGGCAGCCTTTTCCAGTACTTTATAATGCTTTCAGTGAAGAGATTTTTCCTAACACCCAATCTAAAGCTCCTCTGGCACAACTTGAGGTTTTTTCTCTCATCCTATCACCTGGGAAAAGAGACTGATGACACTCATCTCACTACAATCTCCTTTCAGGTAGCTATAGAGAGGTAGTTGTAGGTCAGATAAAAACATATGAAACAATAAAGAGCAGACACTGGGGATGTAAAGAGTCACACTTGCTGCATTAAGATGTGGAATAAATCTATCAACTGAGTCCTATTTCACTTCAGTAAAAGGGTAAAAAGTCAAATAAAATATATGTAAAGGGCTACTGCATACATCTATGTGAGGACATGTCAGACAGAAAGGAATAAACATAAGCCTCAGTGTTTAGCAAAACCAAACAAAGCAACTTCAACTCTGAAAACCTGAGAAGTAAAAATATAGCAACTAGAAAACAATGTTTAGACAGCAACCATGAGTCTCTGTCACAGGGTTAGCAGAATGTCTGCAATTCTCATGGAATCTGGTTACTGACCAAATTCAGAAGTCATGTCACGTTAACTGAAATAGGTTTTGTTAAACTAATACATTCTTTGTGCAAGGACTCTTCTATAATAGGTTTTTCAAATAGTTGTATCAACTTAAATTGTGTCTGTAAAGCTGTGCCATTCTCATTGTATGAGAATTTTATATAACCAAACTAAAGAGAACTTTTTCTTTCAAAATCCTGTGGTTTAGTTGCTGGGGGAAGACAGAGAGACAGGAGATAGGGCAAGAAGTCTACTAGACTGGAGACAGGCAGCTTTCCCAGTAACTTTGGAAGACAGCCCAAAGTATTTCATGTTCATGTCATATTAACCAAGTCTTTAAATGTTTGGGGTTTTTTTTCTGCACTGTCATGATAAACCAACCATGGAACAGACACTGCTAGGTCTCCATGTCACACCATACATTTTCTTTTTGTGACAATCTGGAATACTCCTTCACACAAGAGTCATTCTTTTCCTCTGTGTTTATACAGGTACAGCAGGATCCTCATTCACGGCTTATTTTCTAGATGTTACAACAATATGTTACAACATTGTTACAACAACGAACTATCACAAGCAGGATTACTATCAAATTATGGTCTTGGTTGATACCATGGCTGCAAGTTCATATTTGGGAGGTTATTGGAGGGAGCTTAAATGACCCAAATCTGACATACTAACTCCAACCTTCACAAGATAAATCAGCTTGAACAGCTCTCAATATGAGCATATGAGTTTTAGAGCGTATTTTATACTGTCTGCCTAAAACTATCTGGGCCCAAAAGGATATACTTTGCTGGTTATTGCTCTCTGGAAGAGAATCTACATCTAAGAGAAACAGTTTAATAACACATAAGTTCCATGTGAAGATAGATTAGGAAAAATTACATTTTGCTTTTCAGCTATTATACTTGAGAATATCTACCATAAAGAAGTCTAAATTCAAGGGCTTTATTTGTTATATTAAATCCTTAAAGACTGCTAAAAATTTAACTAGATGGAATCCAAAACATGTGACCCTAAATTGAGAAGCTGTTAAATAAAACATGTAGGAACACACTCAAAGCTTTCAATTAGAATTCTATTGTGGCCACTCTATATTTGGAGCTCAAATGTTTCAAGAATTACCTCAGGTAACCTATGAAAAGAGGGGAAAAAAAAAAAAAAAAAAAGAAAAAGTCAGTGGCTTAGGAAGCAAAATAAAAATCCTATTTTGAAACCAAATATTCCTGCAGCCTACGTGAAAATGCAGAAGTAACCGAGCCATTAAAAGCACGCTTTGTTACAGCCAATAGTTCATGTAATTAAAATTATTTCTCTCTTTACATTCAAGTGTTTAACTCTTAAATGGATATCCAGAATGAACAGCCAGTTAGCAGAAAGAAACAAAGATAGAGATTAATATTAAAGCATGTTGGAAAAAAAACTGTCCAAAAGTTTTGCTGTCACATTTATTTCTTATATATAAAAACTTATATTTTCCCTTTTTGAGGGCTGAAAGTTAACAAAATAACCCCTCCTTTTACTACTTTTCAACCAATATGTGGTAACAACCACAACCCTATTCATTACCCAGTGAATATTTTTTTCAGAGCTTAGTTTTCCATTATTAGACCATTCAGTTAATTAGTTGATCAAGATATATGAACCCATACTTGTAGGAGAAATCAAATCCTGATAGTCTGATAGAAGGGGTAACTGAAGACACACTTTTCCTAATAGAATCTGCATGCTCTGTGAGCAAGAACAAGACAATACTGCATTTCATAGCATCCAGTGGTAAGCTTACCAGCTTCAGACACTTCTTGTTAACTTTTCCCCTTCAGTAAAACTTTGTTTCTCAGAAAATATGTTATGTTACAAGGTGCTACTTTATTCAATTTCAAAAAAATTAAAGTGTGCATATATCTTCTGAAACAATAAAAATGAACATGAATTTGTTATGACAGCATATAAGATAATTTTGGAAAACAATTTATTCTCAGGGTTTTTCTTATAAATAATTTCTGGCAACTTCTTCAGCCCTGTCCCATATTACCTTCTGCAATATCAATACTATGTTGGAGTCTTATACAAACATTCAATATTGTTAATCACCACAATGCTGATTAATTTTCTGAATTAAATATTCACCAGCCCAATATCAATATGTTATTTGTAAGCTGTTTGGTGTTATATAGGATTTATGCATTAATCCAAAGAAGTCTTTTCAGTGCCACTTGCTTGAGTTGATATCAGGACACTATATAATGTTCCTGCCCAAAACCAGGTTACGCAAAAGGACAGTAACAAAACTGTTTGACTTTAAAAGTTTTTTTAACAGCTGTGCAACTACGTGCAAAAAGCAACATAAAAATCACTGGGTGAAAAGGGGTTTTAGTTTCTTGCTGGGAGTGTAGGGCTTACAGAATAAAAATGTTTGAGAAATATCTTTTTGTAAGTGCTTGTTTTCACTTCCTGTTAAGCACAGGTCTTCTAGTAAACAAGCAACTTAAAGATTGCCTTTTTAAATCTTTTATTAAAATTGCATCCGATCAGTTTCTCCTAGAAATAAATAGGCCCAACACAAAAAATACACAAAAATTATAAAAGTTATGTCATACACCATTTAGTATGAATTCTCCAATAGACTTAAACTTTAATTCTCACAGAAATGTAAACCTGTACATCATCTATACAGTGATGGCCAAATCAAGGAACGAAAAATGAATATAAATTTTCTCATTTGAATCCTGACAACAAAATTCTCTCTCTCTTCACTATAGCATACAACTTTGTCTATCGAGTTGTTGTTATTTTATGCAAGGTAAATGTCCACTAAGTTGGGTTTTTTCAAGAGTATTAAAAAAAGGGTTGCCACTGAAATGATTCAGATTTCAATGTGTTCACTGGTACTAAAAATATTATGTAATAAGCAAAAATCACCTGAAGGGCAGTATTTTGGTCAGCACAAGGTTTCTTTTCAAAAATGAGCTCTCAAGCAGATTCATATGAAAAACTAGGGAGATGTATTTTTCTTTTCTTCAACTGTAAATAATTAAGGGTAACTCCAGAGTACAGGCTACCCATGACTGACATACATTTGGATTAAATTTCTCCATAATCAGTGATGTCAGACTTCCCCATTTCTATTCAAATTACAATCCATAATTGAGAATTTATTACCTATTGAATTTTAGTAGTAGGACCATTTACTTTTTAATGAAACCAATACAAAACACCACAGCAGAAAGTGTTCCCTAGCTTACAAATATCCCTTCATTAAACTTCCATTTTTAATCATTATATTATATTCTTATATTAAAATCAGGTCTAATGTAACTGGCAAGATCTCAAATCTCATGTAAATACCTTGTTAAAAAGTTATTAACAGCATTTGTTACTATCTCATTAACTTTCACGCTTGTGAAATTTGTCTATTAAAGAAAATGAAAATTTAATCCTATGCCTACCTAATAAAAAGCAAGAAACAAAAAAAAAATCCCACAAAAAAATAAGCAAATTTTACTACTTCAATAACACTGAGGCATGCATTACAAAAGGAGAGTCAAATACTTCTGAGGACAGCAAGAGATGATCAAAAAAATAATACATGTCTAGAATTATTAGAATTATCATCATTACTGTAACACTAAACAAGAAATGTTTCTTAATATTTTCATTTGCTATATAACATAGAAGTAGACTGAGAAGTATTATTAAAGTGGATAAGCAAATCCAGAAATAAACTGAGACTAATGAGGAATTACCACCAAACCTCATCTTGGGTATGGAACAAAGTCTCAAGAATCATTCAAGATAGGAGATATTGGAAGTTACACCATACTATGTCACCACACTGGCACAAAAGTAGAGAGACAGTCATAACATACTTCAATGATAACATCTTGAAACTATAAATAATGCAACACACATGCCCCAAATTTAATATTTGCATACTGTTTTTTCATTAGCAATATTATTTATTATTAAGAATAACTTCATCATTTGAACTGTGTCATACCACTTTAGAATGCCTCATCCATGTTCAGTAAGCTCAGTCCTCCAGTCACAATGTAGGGAGACCAAAATGTATGTATCTGTCAGATGGGCAAACAAGAAGAGGCCACAGAATTGATGTTATAAGAGATTCAAGATATAAATCACTTCAGTTTAAGAAAGATAATGTAGAGCGCAGTAGTGCATACACTTTTGGCAGTGTTTAAAAAACTTAGTTATGAAAGTAAGCTATAATTTGCCAGCTGAGCAAAGGTTAAAATCCTTAATTAGACATCAAGATAGAGGAGCACATTTCAGAACTAGAAAAACCTTAACGCTAGGTTTCAAAATCAGAAATATTGGCTTTCCTGTAATTCAAGAGGGGAAATGCCTGCCTGCTTTTCAAAACATAATTCTGTTCCTTTAGATGTAAACCCTCCAGATTTAATTCTTTACATATAAACCTATCTCACACAAAACGCAATGGAGTAGAATTTGTGGCCCTGTCTATGCTGCTGACAATTTCGTTCATTATATTTTTACATAATTTCAAGCGCAAAAGTCATTGAGCACTGCAGGTTCAGGCCAAAAGCAAGCCTGAATTTTAACTTACAACCTAAATAAAACTTCAAAGATGTCATATTTTCTGAAGTGTCTGGGAAGCACATGCTCAATTTATTACAGCATCAATGAACCAGTTCACTGGCATATCTGCATCTGGGCAAGACTAAGCCCCCACGAGAGAAGTGCAAGCTAGAAAACTTACCTTCCTGATAATGAACAATATAATCAGGTATGGCTGATGGCTTTCAACAAAACCAACCACTACTACCAGAAATTGTGCAGTCCAGCAAAATATTTCACACCTAATGGCAACACAGAGGTCAAATAATGTGACAAGCTGGACAGCTAACCTAGCATGCTATCCCAAAGCACATCTAGTCTTCATTTGCCAAAATTATTTATTGCTTTTCATAAAGGTAAGTCTGAATATAAAGTTATAAATGCTTTTTGAATGCAGATGCAGAGATACATATGAACTACTGTTGCAGAAAATTAATTGATTATTAATTAGCCATTAATATAACTCGTTAAACTAACATGCCTTCTTTGACTGACTACTATCATCCGCTGCTGTAATACCATAGTAAGTAAAGTAAGTTAATTTCCCTCTCTCTTTCTCCTTGTTCAATCCACATTCTTCTCTTCGCTGCAAGAGATCATCAGATGAATGAAGATTGAAATAAACTATCTCTGTGGAGAACGAAGAATACGCTAAGAACTTCTGTCATCACTGAAATAATCAGATTGAAGATTAAATGGCTAAACATTTGGAATTTCAATCATTCAGCCATTTTTAAAAGGAACATGTTTTTTTCTTTCCCTGCATGCAGCAATACCCTATGGTCACTGTTTTTACAATTAAAGAAATTTGCCAAAAAACACTTGTTTCTGTACTCACAGACAAATTAAGAAAACTTCAGGTCTAACTACAAATTTCCCAATTTTATAAACCATTTTCCTTTTTTTTTTAATGTAAGAGGTCACATTAAATTTGCTTTACTAATTGAGCACATCTCAAACAGCTGTATGATGCAAATAATGTGGTAAGGATATCTCAGGAGACTGGAAAGAAAGTGGGCAGATGGCATGACAATGAGATTAGAATTTGTGTCTACTGACGAAAATATTTCCTAGACTGAGACCTTTTGTTAATTGTTGAATTATTACAATCAGCGAGGTATTTTTATCCCCGCCGATTCTCCAGCTCCCCCAGGACAGGAGCTGTGCAGCAGCAGCAGGAGGCCAAGGTTAGTCCACAAAGGTGAGTCCACAGAAAGTGATGGGACCTGTTCAATATTAGAATTTAGCGTTATGCACTACATTATGCAATGTCAAAAGATCTATGTGCAGTTTGGGAATCCCTCTTTGTAAAGAATTGACCTATATTATTAAGTCATTCTATTACAGGTACTATATTATTAGACTTCATTATTTTAAGTTCTTTTTTGTCTTTTACAACAAATCTGTATAAAGAGACTTCACACTATAACATTCAATTGCTTTGCACTGCATTGGTTAATGCATGAATGATTCAAACAATGAAGACCCAGAGGTGCTCAGGAAAATCTACCAAATAAAGCAATGATTCTCAACTGGATTCATGCAGTCTGAAATCATACAGTCTGTCTTCTGAAATAAAGCAAGCATGTAAAGCTTACTTTTCAACATTCCTTCAATCAGGGAGTTTACAATACACCTACAAACAAGGCATCACATTTATACTTTTGGACTATCGATATGAAATTAATGCTTTTTTAAGCATATTTTTAGAATACAAGAACAGTTACTTTATGGACAGCTATATATATGCTTATATAATTGCTTAATAAGCACTTCTCACAAATGATGAATGACAACTGAGAAAATTAATTTCATACCTAAAAACTCAGCTAAGCATTCAACCATTCAGTTCAGACAGCACCAATAATTTCCCCAAAGAAAAGTGTTGAGGCAAGAATACACAGTGTCCATTATTTATTTGGCCAGTGCAGAAGGATTTCCTTGGAAAAATCCAATTTGTTTTGTCATTTTTTATTGCCACATGGATCTATTTCCAACAACAAAAGAAATTCTTTGGTTTCAGAATTACATATATGCACAAAATAGAAAAATGGATAAAACAGTATGTTTATTACAAGAATAAGATAATTCTGAATTCCTAATGAAGAGAGTTTAATTATGATTCAAGATAAACTAAACAATGCTTTTCAATCAGTGCTTTTCACTGTAATGCAGCAAGAGTTTTATTTATTACTGTCTTTTAAATTTTAGAAGCTAGATAATCAGAGGCTACCCCATATTCAGAATGAATTCTGAATTTCTCAGGCTAATTTTAAAGAGATCTTTAATGAGTAGGACATATTTTAGCACAATCTCATAAGATTATTGAAGTGTGAGGGTAATTTTTCCAGAAACCACCTAAAAGTCTACAAGAGCACAAGCCTCAAAATGAATATTAATGGTCACTTTTACTGGTCTTAACAGCTGGACAGATGACTGAACTGACATAGAAGATCGAGTAGGAGGTCCTGTGAAGGTACTGTTTCACACTGCCATGACATATTTCAGATGTGTAAATCAAAAGACATCAACTGCAAAACTCTAGAGTTATGAAATAATGATTTTTAAATTGTGCTGAATTGTATTTTCAAATTCTACTTTTAACTGGTTTTCACAAAAAAACCCATGAAATTCAGTGTCTGACAATCATTAAAAATATTTTTTTATTACTACAGCTATCACAACAAGTTCACAAGCTTTTGCTATCAAGGCAGATCCATTACACAAAGCTGTTGGTCTAATTAATTACATCTTATATATACATATTCTAATTCATAAATTTGGTAATTTTTGTTTAAAAGTTGCAAGGCATTACTAATTTGTTAATTAATACACAAATGCTAAGATACATTTTGTGAAGCTAAGTGATAGCTTTCACTGCTTATTCAAAATTCTTGTTCCAAAACACTTCAACAATCCAGATACCTGTAATAAATTTAATTGCAGAGGAAGAGCAAATTGAACAAGATCTACCTTCTCTATAAACACTGTGTCTCTAATTACCAACAGTGAAGGTGTTAGAGCAGTCACACACCAAGATTGACTTCTTTTCAGATGAAGCACACATGGTCTGTAAGGAGATTCTCCTGGAGAAGGCTCATTCCGTGTAGCAGACCAAGTTTCAGAAGTCAATGATGGCATGGGATCCAGGAGGGCAAGGAGAAACAGAAACAAATATGGATTCTTATTTCCAAAAATTCTACTTAATATTGGCAAAACCCAGCTCTCAAGAAAAATTTCTTTACTTCAATCAAGTCCAGAAAAGACATTCAAATATTGACTTTTGCAACTTCTGGGCAATCAGCTGGGAGAAAGCCGGATGTGCATCAAACTTTATAGAGAGCTGACCTGGAAGCCAGGGAACAAGAAATTTCTGCATCTGTAGGTTATTGTAATTAGTGAAGAACATCCTGTGAAATCTCCCAGGACACAAATTAGAACTGATTCACATTCATACAAAATAAGAGGAATTTCATGTGGACAATTTGATGACTACAGTCAACTTTCAGTTGTTAGCAGATTTTTCAGGGTGGAAAATAAGCAGACTACAGATGGGGAAAAAATTGGAGCTGGCTCAGCAGGGTTAATTCTGGCATGATGCTGCATTACTAGTCAGCTGCAGTGCCTCAGCACCACACTCCAGGGACCAGAGTAATTGTGCATGGAGCTGGCAGGGAGTCAGGAGCTTTGTTAGCTCCTGATCAGCATTAGCCATTCTAAATAAAGCTCAGCTCTATACAGACAAATGTAGGTGATTCCACATGATCCTCATCAGTACCCTGGAGTTTTCTTCCATGTGGAGCATGCTATTTCCCCAGTAATAAAGATAATGGAAAGTGACTACAAGCAGAAGAACGATACTGTCCAAAGATGTGCCACTCCAGTTTCAGGCCTTCTGTACACACTTCATTTCCTCCAAAACGCACACAAGTAAGGGAGTAGGTTAAACAAATAACCCGTAGAAGAAAGTAGACCCTTTGCATTGTCATAGATGCACAAATAAAAACACACAAAAAAAAAAGTGCTTTTGGTGTGCTTGTTACTATAGAGGGAAAATGTTTCATTATTATGACAAGAGTTTTAACCATTACTGAACATTTCAGAATTTTATAGTCTACACAAAGGAAATTCTCCAGGGACACAGAAGCACCCCACAGAAATTAAGATCAACTAGATAAACGATTCACATTCTGTGAACGATAACATTCTGTGACAAGGTAAATCAGGAAAAGTAAAAATAAAAGGGGGACCAGATTAAGACCTTTACCACAACTAAATCCAGGACTAAAATACACCAGATTGCTTGATCATGCACTAAAAACTTCTAGAATAAATCTGAAATGGACTATAATCAAAATACATTAGTATCAGCAGGGGAAAACTACACTACTTATCAACTCTGAAGAGCACCTCTATGAACTCTAAAAGGTCACCATATTGTTAGATTGTACCAGAAAGTTTGTACTATATTTGAAATGAAAATTACAGAGCCCATTTTGTGGTCCGAAGGTCTACATTTTTTTCTCATAATATCAGGAGATTTGCAGAGTGAAGTGTGAACATTTCTTTTTTCAACATTATAGAGGTACAGAAACTTTTGATGTTGAAGAAAAATTTGAGAAAATTTCAAAGGGCAGATTATAAAACAAGCTTTGCAATTCCAAGTTTCCAAACCTTTAGATTAAAAAGACAATGTTAACAGATCAAGCAGGAGAAAGGAGCAAAAAGCACGACAGGATTTTTTCTTAATTCTATTAATTATTTGTAGCCAGAACTATATTATATGAATAATGTAATCTTTCAGATATTGATCATATCATACATTCTTGATCCAATCCACAATCAGCTGAAAGCAATGGAAATGTCTTTAATTATGCATTTAAATATGCCTGAAAAACATACTCTTATTTCTTTCTTCATTCCTCTAGAGTCATACGAAATCACCTATCTTCACATAGAATCAGATATAGAACTCACCCTATAGCAACACACAGTGAAAGCATAAAAGACAAGAGTAGTCAGGACAAACTGTGCTTACCACATCTACACAGCACAGCACAACAAATGATTTGAGGTTTCAGAGCAGGGCCTCTGAGCTTGCTCTGCTGAAATCAGTTTTGGAGTAGGTGAACTGATTATTCATGAGAAATAAGCTTCTTTAAGACTGTCAGCAGCACCACTACCCACAGTCATAAAATTACACCACAGCCAGCCCACCATTTTTACCATATTTATATACACATGTTAATGATGGGAGTCTATACAATTGTCAAGCTCAAATGTATCATTGTAGATAATTATTTTAAGTGTTGCTAGGAAGAAGTTCCTGCTACATAGCTTCAACTATTATTCAAAAACTATTCCAAAAGCCATACAAAAGTTAAATCTCACATTTTACTTACACTACCAAGGTGTACTGAGCTATCTCAATTATAGGAAGAGAAGGAGGTTGCTATATGGTCTAGGAAGTTAGAGCAAGAAGCCGCATTGCAACTCTGGTAAAAGATGCACAAAGTACTTTTGTCATATGATTTTCTACAAAGCATTTTTACTTTAACAGTAAACTACTGAAAACAAATTTCTTCACAATGATGCCTCCGTGTTTCATAGGACTTGCAGGTACTATTCCAACTCTCCTGTATAAGCCAACATCCTCAGCTAACTCACTGATAGGAGTCATCTACTTGCTCCAGAAATACTTTTCCAGAAGAAAATAGAAACAATAGAGCAATTACCAAGCTGCAACTGTATCTGAGAAAACTCACTAAAGGCCTTAGTCCCTCAGAAACTCAATCTGATCAATGAAACCAAAAGTTATCAGCAGTGATGAACAACAAAGACTGAAGTACAGTGTATTTTACAGAAAGGAATTTTAGAGAAACAACTTTTCTAGAAGAATCATCTCATTAGTTCTGGAATAAAAATTGATGCAATCGACTCCCACCTCCAAATTGATGTAGATGGCTTTGCACTATGACCTTACCAAAAAGGTATGTAACTTCTACATTAGTTATTAGCCAAAGTGGAAATAATATTTTTAAAAGATAAAGATCAAAAGCTATTCTGAAATAGCAACACTCATAGTCACTGCTGTAATCACTACTGCTGAGCAATAAAATTTTATGTATGAAAAGTCCATAATTTTTCTACTAGGAGTAAATGAAAAATAACTGAATCACTCTAGTTAGCTCTCTATCATTCACTACAGAAACGCAAATCACATTTGCTACAGAAAAAAAGGAGAGTAAAAAATATTACATTTGGAAAGTCATCAGCAATTTTTTTCTCTAAACTGTTTCTTGTATATTCTAATTCATACCTGATACCAAAAATGACCAGTTTTATTCTTGTGAAATCCTATGGCATATGTCTAGCTATTCTGCTTGTGTATTACAGAACAATGCTGTTTTCAGAGGAAGTAAAATTTAGAAATCCATAGATACAACTGTAAAAATAATTTGGGTTACTGAATCCACACCCTTCAACTTATGCGAGTGAAAAAGACACCTGGAACACTATGCACCATCATTAATGTAGTTATTTGGACCTGGAATACAGGCAGGTGCTGAAGATATGGCCAACAGTCAAATTCTCCAAGATATATTATGTGAGATAGATATTCTCTGAGACATAGAAAATTCAAACCAACTACCATTTTGCTTGTACCTAAAGGACCGTCAGTATTGAAATGAAAATGCCATCAGTATGGAATCGAAGCAAGAAAAGAACCTATCAGGCTTCTGAATCCTCTTTGTTTAAAAAGAAATCAAAAATTATTTTAGATGTTTTCTATATTTATGCAACTCGGACTTAAAAGACATCAACAGAAGCTACAGAAATTACATTCCTGCAACTACAGTGAAAAAAAGTCTTAGGCATTGAACATATGCCTAAGCATTGGATGAATTGGGAATTGAACTGATGTTATTCTTATAAAGGTAGAACAAAATCAGAAAAATGATTTTGTTCATACATAGAAATGATCTCAAAAAGATTGCCTTCTAATGGTCGCTTGCTGTATCTATTTAATCATTTAGCTAGTATCCTCAAAATTATTCCAAACACCGCAAAGGTCAAAGGCAAGGGCAGCTTGGAGCCTTCAGCTGCTGGAGGCAGCTGATCCTGCCCCTGCATTCATTCACCTTAGAGAACTTCTTTGCTACATTTCAGGAGCACCAAGAAACCCAGGCTCAAAGAGCTACTGAAATAACTAGTTCTAAACTTACATTTATTATTTTTATAAACAAAGAAATGACTGAGTTTATTCCACCTTTAAAAGATCTCATAGCGGAGTCTCAAGCAGGCCTTTAAAGAGGATGCTTCATATTTTTAGCATACCTTATACAAGCCCTGCACCCTCAGAAAGATTATCAAGAATTTCTATAACATCAAGAAGTATCTTTCTGTTACTTTTAAGAGGCAACATTTAGCCAAATTTTAACATTGGAGTCTTATTACAGTTATATAAATTAAGTCAATTTGTCCTTCCTTCAATTAAACATGTTAATTTCCCAGGGGACTCAACACCATTTTCTTCAGTTGTCACATACGCCATCATCACACAGTACGCTGTAGCCTTAAAAAGAATTAATCAGGTATCTGGTCCTACAGATCTCAGTAAACTTCATGTAAGTCAACTCACTGAAATTCAAAGGCATACTCAGATCCCCACGTACAAGAACACAACCTTGGTGTTCCACAGTGACAATAAATGCCAGAAAACAACTCTCTTACAACCAGACAGCAGAATTAGAACTCTCAATGCAAAAGGCCCTTAGCCCATAAATTATTAGACTTTTACATGGCCATCTTTACGTCCTCCCATTTAATAATGTTCAGTTATATATGCCTGAATATTAGATTATAATAGAAGTATATGTATAGAGGCAGTCACAAGTTATTAATAAACTGCTAAAACTTTATAAACATAAGGCATATATCTTAGTTTACCATTATTGAGATTCATCATTAATTTCATTTTGTAAAATGTATTTAACAATTTGCCTGATTTCTTCAGCAGAAGAAACAATACATGTCAAAAACTTTAAAACAAAAATAAAGATAAAATTTGCATGAATTTTTGCAGATTTGATGAATTTAAACCACAAATCTTAATTAAAAAAAAAAAAAAAGAATCACCATGTAGTTTATAGTGATAGCTACTGTCCTTATTGACAAAAGGCACTACCAAATACTTCAAAGGGACATCACAGAAATGTACCAGGTCTGAAAAATAGCAGAAAATTGTCCATATATTTTATTTAGCCACATTAGTTGATGACTAGCTGATGCCCAGAAGAATTCAACTGTCTCATTCCTGTTGGTTTTTTTTAAACGTATTGTCCTTGTCACAAGATTACCTTTTATTCAGGCTCTTCTTGTTTGTCTCTGTATAAAAATGAACAAGTTGTTTCTCCCAGGTTATTCAATTCTTTCCACAACATGCTAATCACTTCTGCTGCCCTTTCTCTTGGACATATCTGTTCCTGCCCTCTGGATCTTGTAAGTTAAGTTACCTGAACTTGATTTCAGTGGATTAAGTATTATTCATTCAGAGAAGGGAACAGCATTCTAAAACAGTTTCTGTTCTTTTCTGACATTATCTGCACATCTTTTAATTCTTTGCTTTTTGAGCATTCAGGCTCAGGGATGATTGCTCAACATACCATCACCACAACATATGGGTTTTCCCCCCAAATAATCACAGTTTATTTAGAATATACGCGGTTAGCTGAAATTATTCCTTCTCTTGTACGTTTGTCAATAACAAGCTTCAAGCTTTATTACATCCAGTACAAAGGACTACATAAAGGCAACTTAGACTGAAAATGAGACTTCTTGTAAATAAAGGGAATCATATCTTGTTACTCTTTTTTACAGCTATTGCTCCTGAAGATACCCAAAAGTCTTCTCAAACTCACAATACAATTGCTGTTGTAACTAATACATGAAGTACAACAAAGTTCCCAAAATCATTAACATTCAGTGACGTTATCTCTGTATAACAACCCTACTTTCACGGTCAAATTGAATCCTGTTCTTACGTTGTTCAAGAGCACCTTGTTCACAAACACCTTTGCTACAGAAGCCTTTGAAATACTGATCATTGATCTGTTGCCCTTGCTTCCAGTCTAAAAGAACATTATGAAACTAAATTAATCCGTAAACTACTAGCCTGACAAAGTAGTCTAAATGGTTGAGTTGTTGCGGGTTTTTTTTTAATAAGAAGACTTTTTTCTCTTACAATTTAAACACATTCTGATAAGCTACTGACAGCTATTTCAGAATCTGGCATTTCAATATGATAATTCCTTATAAAGTGCTTTTCACTCAACATTCTTAAAGCTTTCATACGCATTCACAAATTCTCCTTTTGAACACCCAGAATTACCTGCATTTATAGAGGAAAAATCCAAGTAAGAAGGTGGTAAGAGTTTTTGCCCAGCGTGACTCAGCAGAGCAGTGAGAGATCCAAGCACCAAGCCCTGATATATGCATTCTTAATCCCAATCTATCACTTTCAAACCTTTCTCTACAGAGTTAACGGCTGGGGTTTTTTTCAGATTTCCAGCAAAATATAATACTAAATAGTGCAGCATAGTTGTTATACTTACTACAGCCTGTATAATTGTAAAACAAATCAAGGCAAACTTGAAAAACATTACAGGGCAGTGATATGTATTGCTGGACTCAAGCAGGTTACATATGTGGCACAAAAATCAGCGTTTGAATACAAGGTGCTTCTTTATAAGAGACTACACTTAAGCAATAGAACAAATTAAGAGTTTTCTTATCAAGCAAACATTATTTTTCTCAATGTAAATCCTGATGTGCATTTCTGCTGTTACAAAACTCTTTGAAAACTGCAACAATTGCACTGCACTTTAAGATCTTCTTTCCTAATAATACAATTATAATTTATGCTTTGTGTAGCTCATATGAGTGACAATTTTTCTGCAGAGGACATTTATTTCATTGCTTACATTATTCCTGTAAAATATGAATTGAAAAAAAACATACAGAAAAAAGTTTAACAAAACTATTTTCTTTTTGCTTTAAAAGCAGAGACCTAACTAAAGACTCTTAATAAATGATGCTCTACAATGTCAAATGCACATATTAAACTGCTTTTGCCTTCAGATATTGACCTAAAAGCCACTAAGAAGTTTTTAATGAAAATAACCTTACTGTCACCAAACACGGTATTTTCAATTGACATGGATGCACTTTAAATGTCAATAACCTGGACGAAGGGATGGAACGTACCCTCAGCAATTTTGCTGATGACACAAAACTAGGAGGGGTGGCTGATACCTCAGAAAGCTGTGCTGCCATTCAGACAGACCTGTACAGGCTGGAGAGATGGACAGAGAGAAACCTAATGAAATATAACAAGGGCAAGTGTAGGGTGCTGCACCTGGGGAGAAATAACCCCCTGCATCAGTACAGGTTGGGGGCTGACCTGCTGGAGAGCAGATCTAAGGAAAAAGACCTGGGAGTTCTGGTGGACAACAGGATGACCATGAGCCAGGAATACGCCCTTGTGGCCAAGAGGGCCAATGGCATCCTGGGGTGCATCAAGAAGAGCATGGACAGCAGGTCAAGGGAGGTCATCCTGCCCCTCTTCTCTGCCCTGGTGAGGCCCCATCTGGAGTACCGTGTCCAGTTCTGGGCTCCCCACTTCAAGAAGGACAGGGAACTGCTGGAGAGGGTACTGCAAAGGGCCACAAAGATGATTAAGGGCCTGGAGTATCTCTTCTATGAGGAAAGGCTGATGGACTTGGGTCTTTTTAGTCTGGAGAAGAGAAGACTGAGAGGGGGATCTGATCAATGCTTACAAATACTTAAAGGGAGGGTGTCAGGAGGACGGGGATGGTCTTTACTCAGTGGTGCTGAGTGACAGGACAAGAGGAAATGAGCACAAACTTGAGTATAAGAAGTTCCACCTAAACATGAGGAGGAACTTCTTTACCGTGCGAGTGGTAGAGCACTGGAACAGGCTGCCCAGAGAGGTGGTGGAGTCTACTTCTCTGGAGACATTCAAAACCCACCTGGACAAGTTCCTCTGTAATGTACTCTAGGTAGACTCTCATCTGACTCTAGATGATCTCCAGAGGTCCCTTCCAACCCCATATGATTCTATGTTTTCATTTGAGACTACCACATGACGACCAGACACCTCTAGGCAGGTCACCTAGAGCTTAGTTCACCTATATCAACCAAAAGTTAAAAAATATATTTCTTTTAATTGGATATTATTGAAGCATTCCTGCTAATGCAGTTATTAAAAGAACAGGTAACATTTCAGCATACATAAAAAATGGGACTTAGCATTGTACAAACAAGATTATATTTAGATTAACCAACGGGAATATTGTTATTAGCTCAATCTATTCAGCTCTGACAGGACATTGCAGAAAAGAAAAATAATATTCACTACATGCACAGGGAGGGAGGAGTAGAATAGCTCACTTCTAAAAGGGAAAATAACACAACAGAGAAATTCAATTAAATTGAAAGATAGAAAATAAAAATTAATAAACTACATTTTCTGTGAAATTAATCTGTGGGATTCATTGAAACACTAATGTATCGCAGGCAAAAAGACTTACTGGGAATAAATGAGGGACTTGATATTTAACAAGAACCCAGTAAGCTATGAGACCATGTACCAAAAAAAAAAAAAAACCCACCAAAACAAAACCAAAAAACTACCAACCTATGTTTAGGGTTAAGTGGACACTATTTTCAGCAGACTCATATCTGCATATTAAAATTTACTTTCTTGCATCATCTTCTAAGATGGGTCTTGATCATGGGCCTTGTGATCCCATGATCAAGCTGAAATCCTGCTAACTGATATCTCTGAAATTGTTGCTCTCAAGCAAATACTTCTCAGAAAGGCAATACGTAAAAGATTCTGTGAGAGCCCTCAAAAAGAGCAGAGTATTTCTACCTTCTGTAATACTGAATCAAGTCATATAATTCCAGCATTTAGGCAATATTCTTTTTTTGTGTGTGTTTTCCTGTCCATATTCTGTTGCTTCATATCATATATTCAATATAAGGTATTCTGCTAGTATATTGGGAACCTGCTCACGAAATAAGATTTCCAGAGCTATATGTAGACAAATGACAACATTGAGTTAGGTATTTGAAAGGAAAGTAAAAGAACATTTTTTTAAACAGATACCATTGCAAAGTAATTTGCTCGGATCAAAGAACATGAACCGCAATGAAATATGACATATGAAAAAGCTGAAGCCTCTTAATGCAACATATCTTCTACTATTATTCAGTTACTTTGCACCTAATCTGCCTCTCTGCAATGTTTAATCATGAAAAATAAGTAAAACCAACACTTTAAACTTTCACTTATATAATGGAATTTTTAAGAACTAAATAATTTGCAATATAT
Source organism: Scolopax mira (assembly GCA_004320125.1). NCBI lineage: Eukaryota > Metazoa > Chordata > Aves > Charadriiformes > Scolopacidae > Scolopax > Scolopax mira. Next base: position 189,942 of record BJBW01000070.1, on the reverse strand, counting down.
AATGACCTGACTAGCATTTAAAATTAACTATTTTAAACAGATTAAAAAGGATTATGCAAGACATACATATAATAATAATAACAGAAATAATTTAGCAGGATATCCAGCAACAGAGAGGCAGGAATAGGACAAGAGTAACAGGCAAATGCAAAAAAACCTGGAATGTGTGTGCATATACAGAATCAGAGAACAGAACCATAGAATGGTTTATGCTGGAAGGGACCCGAGGGATTTCTCTGGTCCAATTTCTGCTCAGGCCAAGCCTAATGCTAAGTCAAGGTACTTGGGGTCTTGGTCACTCAAGCCCCAAATCTCCAAGATGGTTATCTCACAACCGTTCTAAATGCCTGTTCCAGTGTTTAACCACTAACCTTGGAAGGAATTTTTTCCTTAGATTTAACTAGAACTTCCCCTGCTGTGTAACAACTGTGTCACCTCTCATCCTCTCACTGACCACATCTGAGGAAAGCGTTGCTCCATGTCTCTATGACCACCCATTAAGTAGTTCAGGGTGGCACTTAGTTGCCCCTTAGCATCCTCTTCTCCAAGAAAAATAAACTGATCTCTCACAGCCTCTTCTCACACACAATTTATGCATCAATGCAAATATTTAAATTCTGCAACTTTAAAACACTGCAAGTGTTAGCAGAGTTAGTCAGCAAGAAACGACATGGTACCTCAGAACTCAAGCTAAACTATATCCAAATAAAACAAGAAAACTCCAGGGAATCTGCTAACTCTACAATTTACTCTTACTAAAGATAAAAGAGCAAACAGAATGGTCACATAACAAAGCACTTGCATCAAAATAACCACATAAGCTAAATATATGCCCATCACTAATAAGTACAAAATGTGAAAAAAATAGCATTTTAAATATGTTCAAGAACTCATTTGTGAATTCAAGGATTATTCAGAGACCTTTCAGAAGGAATGTCAGCCCTTAATAGAAAATAGGATCCCGTGAAAAATTAATCAGGATGCTCACATGAAGGTGATTTAGCAGTTAGATTAAAGAATGTCCTGTCCAGTGCAACCTAAAATAGCCTGGCCAATGAAATTTTGTACCACTTACTCTGAAGTATTATACCATTGAGTCAAGAAATAATAATCCTTCTTTGGGTAGCAGTTTGCTAACTTTGGATTTCTTCATTCAGCATCAAATGGCACATTATCAGAAATGTATTGAAAACAGAAATAAATTCAAGGAAAAAGAAACAAAAACCCAACATAGGACAAAAAATAGAAGCAGGGGACACAGAATGAAAAACTGAATCACTGCATTACGGTCTACAAATGTTCAAGTACCATGATCAAAACCAAGAAAGAATTCACCTTGCAAAAGTACAAAACAAAGGAGAGAATAGAACAAAAACATAATCAGGCAGAAATTCAGGAGAGGGAAAAGAATAATAATTCTAAGAACAAAATTTAAAAGAAACTACTGTCCATCTGTATTAGTTTTTATAATATCAGGTCCTTCCTTGACTTTTTTAAACCCAGATGACACCTTTCTAAAATTCCATTTTAAAGAAGCTGTCCACAGTTACATTTTAAAGATATTTTCCACTATGGGTGTGGAAAGATAGCCACTAGAGGGAACACAAGACATCCACCTGAAGACCAAAGAGATCATTTTGCCACTAAAATAATTTCAATACTAACTCAAAAATGCTACTACATCAGTGGCTGCACTAGCACTCTTAGAAGTGGAACAGGAACAGCCTGTCATCGCTAATCAGACTATATAGAAAAGAACTGCTGCAAAATCGGAATGTTAGTTTAATATGCTGGGACATGTTTTCTAGTTCTGATTACTGATACAATCTATAAAATAACTAAAAGTATATTAAAAAGCACTAAATTAAAAGAATGAGGGAAGATTATCCACCAAAGGAGGGGAAAAAAAATAAAAACCAAAGTACAGACAAAACCAAGAGATGAAACTAAAACAAATGAAGCACATATGCTAGTATTTAAAAATACATTAATAAATTAATGTTTCTTCACATGATAGTCTTTTAACGAAATTAGCACTAAATACACACCATGCAATTTAACGCAATTAACTAAGTTCAGATTCTATATTTTTAAGCAAATGACCTGAGTCTATCATGAAATTTTTCATTTCCTATTTAGTAGCTATATCTGTAAAATTACTTCATAAGCCAGTAACACTGTATGTTACTTTATGTAACAAATCAATTGTTACATAAAACTTTCCTGATCCAGAAAAGCAATTGTATTGGATTAAACGGGTCCTTAAAAGTAACATAGTAGTCATTAAACTAGTTGTTAGAAATAGCGGTTAAATTTCACCAGAAGTAAAATATAAGTAAAAATTTTGGGAATATGAAGTTTAGGAAGCTTTAATATCTATCACTGAGTTCATTTCAATTTATTTCATCAAATTCTCTCAATGTAGAGCTGAGAACTGGCCAATTTCAAATTCCTTCAGAAGGGCAGTTGAATTCACTATAATTTTTGTACCGTTTCTTTGGAATATATGTTATCTCTTTGCTCAGACTAAAGTCATCAGTTTTATATCTTCTTTACACAGACTAAAAACGTGGTAAAGAAATGGGGAAAAAAATTCACAACCATGAAAAGAAGTGTTGTTAGATTAGAGCAATAATGTGAAACCAGACAATCCATAAGAAAAACAAACATGAAGTTTGCAAAACGAAGTATATTCAAACCATAAGTAGTGTGCGATATATATACATGCATAATTTATGCAATGGATATAGTAAGAAGACCTGTAATTTCTGTTGTTAAATATTTAATGAGTTACAAAAGCAATTATAATATAAGATCATAAAATTGGCTTAAGTCCAAGTTAAATACTTTAATTCTAAAAAGTATCTCTAAGTATCTCATGTGTTTGTGATGTCAGTTTTATTCTTTGCCACTTTTCCCATGCCAGCACCAGCATCATCAAGTGCATCAAAACCAGTTAAAGTAAAATTTTCAGCAACAAAATTTGTGGGCAATCTCCAACTTTGGTTGATAGCAATCCTTCTACATGATCAACATCACTGTGCCCAGTTGACTTGAGGGCAAGCTTAGAACATTTTTCCTTCATTCCATACCTCAATGAATCCGAGCAGAATCAGCAAAAAAACGTTGCCTTCATTACAAGAAGTAAAATGAAAATAAATCTATACTTTTATGGAAGTGGGGTTCCCAAAAAATTTCTGTTCCATCACAAATTTAAAAAAATGCCAATTTACCATCCATAATCTGGGTGTTAAGCATAATAATTCCTAGGTTTTTTTCCCCTCTTGGTATTCCCCTCTGCAAGTCCAGCTGTTCAATAAAAATCTCAGCAGTAAATGGATAAGCCTTTATCTACATATATTCCAATGATCCCCTAATTTAGCCCACAGTTTTCTCATAAGTCTGAAGCGATGTGAGAAAAAAAAATCCTTATAGATATTGTGAAAGCCTTACAGTTATTTATTCTCATTGAATTGGAAAACATTACTTTTTTTACCTTTCTTTGGAGAAGTTTATGCCATTAGGTGTCTGAACAGAACAATACGAGAATTAATGCAGTTGTATAATATTTATTCACTGACTATTTTGACAAAATGAGCAAAGCTTCAACTTCAGATATATTGTGTTTATATTACCCCTTTAAATAACCTGCCTGCTCTCTAGTTCATTAAAGTTACATTTCAAAAACATATTAAGTTTTCATAGTTAACTGGCACCCATACTTCACCTGCTGTCATGATAGCTAGAAGCGGCAGTCGTTTGATTCACTTGCAAGGGCCATAACTCAGCATTTTATAAAAAGAAACAAAATGTATGACACTGTAAAACTCCTCTTATTAGTTAATAAAAAGCATAAGTGCTATGAAAATATTGCCTACTGCTTTTATTAGAAAAACAATTAAATCCAGTTCCCCAGGCACAACACTTCAGGAGGTATGATGCCGGCAAGTGTTACATTTTACAAAGTCTTTAAAAGGGTCGTTAATCTTTCAGTCACGGATCTCAGACACTCAAATCTAACAGCAACAAGCAGAAGCAAACACACAGCACACTCTCTTTCTTTGTAGTGATAGAAACATAGTAAACTCTTAAGAGGACAACAGCTAAAATTAGCCAGAGAAATCTATTTAATCCACTTTCATCTCTCTGATTTTACAGAATCTCATTAGTGTAAATATTTTCACTTTCAGCTGAATCAACTGAGACATTTCAAGGCAAGCACAGAACTCTGTGCATAGTGCTCCTACTTTACAATGACTTTTATACTCATCTACACATTTAGTTTTCAGTAAACCGTATCATCCCTTTCATCTATTTAACGGTATAATTTCAGTATTATTCACCAGGGAACAGTAATAAAAACCTAAAAAGCAGACTGCGTTTACTTGGATTCATTTGTTTCTATGTAAAATCCACTTCAAATCAAAAGCATTATCCAAAGAAATGGTGGCCAATCCATATAGCCTTTTGTACGCTGCTGTCACAGAAAGTAACCCGCAGCATCACATACAGCCTCTTTGTCCCTCTGCCTGCTTTTCCTTAGCAGAAGGTATGGTAGATTAAGTTTTTGTGAATCTCTGAACATGATATCAAAGATTTTCATCCTTAATACTAGAAGGAAAATAAATACAATATTCATGTAAAAATAATTAAATTAGATTGTATTTTTACATTAAATCCCAATATGACCAAGCACCTTAGAAAGATATGGCTTACTGCCTCCCCATATCTTAAGTCATTATGCCTATTCTGAACATTTATGACCTTTTAGAATGCAAAATCAATCCAAGAAGCACCCAAAACGTGAGAGCAAGCACTCCTAACCTATGAAAATGACTACTGGAGACACAGCCTAATGATTAGTATTCAATGCAACACAGCATCCACTTCCAAGTATTGTCCTTTTCACCTTAAAATAAGTCAACGGTCAATAAATTGCCAGGACCGGGCGGTGGGGATGGCTCCAGTGTGGAGATCAACCTGGAAGGTGCTGGCCCAGCTTAGCCCCATCCTCGTTCACCTCTAACCGAGCCCCTCACGCGCCGCCGGTCCCTTCCGTGCCCGGGGGTGGCGGCTCCGAGCCCATCGCTCGCACCACCGGCACCCGCTTTACGCATCCACCGGCCCCTCAGAAAGCCCAGGGGAGAAGCCGAGGCCGCCCGGGGCGGCCGTTAACGGCACTAACGGCCGCCGCGCGAGGAGCCGGCGTGAGGGAGCGGCCGCGAGCGCAGGGAGGGTGGGATGGGTGAGGGGACGCCGCCCGCCAGGGTAACGGTGACCGACCGCTGCGCGCCGCCCGGGGCGGACGGGCCGGCAAACGGGCACCGGAGCGCCCGGGTGAGGAGCGAGAACGGGCGGGCAGAGCCGCCTGCAGGCGGGGCAGGGTGGGGTGAGGTGAGGCTGCCGGAGGACAGGAGGGAGCCCGCCGCAGACCGAGCGCGGACACCCAAGGGCAGGGACGGGCAGGCACAAGGACGCAGGGCGAGAGGAGGGCGCTGAGGCGGGGGGGCGCTCGGCGTTGCTCTTACCTGGCAGAAGGTGCCCGTGACCCCTGCGGGGCAGACGCAGGTATAGGCGGCCGGAGGCTGGGACAGGAGCGGCTGGATGCGGCGGGGCGCGGCGGGGCCCCGGGCCGGCACCGGCGAGCAGGTGCCGTTGTTGCGGCAGGGCTGGCTGAGGCAGGGGTCCCGGCCGGGGGGCGCGGTGGTGGCCGGCGCGGGAAGGCAGGCGCGGCGCTGGGCCAGGGCGAACAGCAGCAGCAGGAGGAGCGGGGCGGCTCGGGGCATGGCGGCGGGGCGTGCGGGTGCCGCTCCGCTGCGGGCACCGGCGGGGAGGGAAGGAAGGAGGGGATGGAGGCAGCGGCCGCCCGGCTGCTCCCTACCCCCGTTCCCCAGGCAACGGGCGGGCGGGGACTGGGCGGGGAGGAGCCGGCTACCGCGCCGCCGCCGCCCGGCAGAGGGCAGCCTCCCGCCCCAGCCCCGGCTCCGGCTCCGGCTCCGAGGAGGCCGGCCGTGGCTCCGGAGGGCAGCGAGGCGGGCGTTATTTCGTCCCTAGAGCCAAGGCTGACCTTAGCTCGGAGCATTCTGCCCCGGGCACGGGGACCGGTACTGGGCACCGAGCACCCTGATTTAAAGCAGGAGCGGTGCATTCATAAACTGCCCACCGAGCACCGTTCGTCTGTCGGTGCCTCCAGTCTGCCTGAGGGGTGCGAACGCCAATGCACTAGGCTGCCCCCGGTCAGACAAACACCCTGAAAGACAAACTCCTTGGTCAGAAGTCAGGGCCTGCTTCTTAGTGCTACAGAACAGTAATCTGCTGCTAAGTGCTTTAAAGTTCTATTAAGACCAAAGTAGAGGCAGATGAAAAGCATAAAACCAAATCCTGACAATTCTCATCTTGCAAAGAAGCTATGTGTTCTCTCAACTCTCAAAATGCCTGATTTTTAAAAATCCATTTATCTTCTGCTAGTCTTTGGGGGATTTTTTTTTTTTTACTGCCTCTAATTACAGCTAAGATACATGGTCTGTAGGTCAGGTAAGTGGGAGTAGGATGATTACCCACATTCTTTGACCTTCTATTTGTTTGCTTCTGCAAAAGTGAAGTACCATAGGGTCACAGGACTGATGGCAGCAGCATGCTAACACTTTTTGCAAACCTTTGCACTTAACATATGGCTGAAGCCTGCATCATGAGCAAAAATGAATGGTGGTGCTAATTGAACTCATCAGGGTTTCTAGCAGCCTGAACGCGATCCTCGTTCCCCCATCCAAGCTGAAGCGAACTGTCACTGCTCCTCCACCACCCCCTCAGCCCGGTTTCCCTCCCTGCCCTGGCAGCGGCCCGTTCGGCGCCGCACCGGCTCCCTCTGCTGCCGCTGCTCCGGCTGCCTCCCGAGCTCTGGAATCACATCACCCTTTCCTCCAAACCGACCTCATTTACTTTCTCCCCCACCCCAGACAACGCTGGGTTCTGATGTTTATTTACTACAGACTACAGGAACTCTAGTAATAAAAACAAAAAAATCTTATTTATATATTTGAAGTAAGTTTGTTTATTTTACAGCTATCTTCTCCTTAAGGTTACTTTTTCTGTCACTATTTGTTCATCACAGCCCTTTGCACATTGAGACAAAAAAGCCTGCTCTGCTTACCCAACTAATTCATCATCTTTTCTTTACTGATCCTTGTCAAATGCCCCATCTCAGTAAAATCCAGGAACTTAGACAACACCCTTGAAAGTGTAATCCAACAATTCTTATAATAAAATACTACTCACTGTTCTTTAAGTATGTTTTTTTCCATCCAGTTTTGCAACTGTAAGAAACATATTCTTATTCATTTGCTAACCTTGTTCATAAGAACATCATGGAAAGCCATGCCAAAGGCCTTGCTTATGTCACATTATAATAACTGTTTGTTCATTCTATTCCCCTCACAAGATCTGTTGCCTTGTTCTACAAGAAAATAATTTCATTTGACAGGATTTGTTCTTGATAAGTCCACAGAGGCTGCTACTTGTGTCCTTGTTATCTTCCAAGTGCTCTGAAACAACTTGTATGTATATCCCAGGTTGCTGTGACATTTGATGTTAAAGAAGCTGGGCTGTAATTCTCTCTGTCCTTCTCAATAAACATTTTTGTTCTTCCCCAGTCTCCTAGGACTCCACCCTTCCATGCAGGATGTCAAAGACAGTTGCTAATAACTAGTTTCAGACAGATTTATAAACATCTTATGGAACAAAACATCAGAACCAGACAATCTCAAACTATGTTTTACTCTCTAACCTGACCCATCTTTTTGCTCTAACTCTTCTGGCTGATGCTAACTGTGCTGACCAGATGACTGACTTTTGCAACAAACAGGGTGCTTGAATAGACTAGTTATGTACCAGCCTACCAGTATCCCTATTTTTTAATTGTCCTTGTACCTCTCAAAGGGTTCAGTAATTTTGATAGAACTCTGGCCTTTGGCTTTTCAGTAGTAAGAAGAAATAGATGTAAATTAGAAAAGATGATTGACAGCTAGATCAGATAATTAATTCTACTTATGTAGCAGCATGGAATTTGTAGAATTTTTAAAATAAGCTAGTCGACCAATGCAACCAACAGAGCAATATGTAACATGGTGTTCTGAGTCAGATTGGACATAACTGTATCACATGAGTTTCCTTAGCAATGTTTGCATTGTAATTGCCATTTTCAGAAGGAAATATTTAACTGTACAACAGAAAATATTATGCTTATATAATTAGCTAGTGATTTTCCAAAATGCTGTATCTTTTTATGCATTTTAATGTTCCAATATGCATAGTTTAAATAATTTTATAGTCAGCTTTCCATAAACAAATTGCTAATCTTAGTATTCAATGAGGATTCGAGCTGTCTGCCTCATTTACATTTGCTAGAATTTGAATTGTATTACCAGTCTAATAGCCTATTAGCATGGCTTAGATAAGCTACATTACTTCTTAACTATTTATTTTGATGGAGAAGTACTCAACCTCTAGTGGCTTGAAGGAGATTTTTGCAAATTATTTTTTTTATCTGTTCTGATTAAATATTTAGTGAGGAATAAAAATATCTGATTTCCTAAGAGGAATTCATATGCTCTGAATATCCCCCATAACAACAATTATCTTTTTTCTAAATACTGATGAATCCTTTTAAAACCACCTACTATTATTTACATTTTTCTTTACTAGTATAGGAGCTAAAATTTAGATGAGTTACTGTATTGAGCCTTTTCAGGAGTGCCTGGACTGTACTTTCTGTTTCATCTTTTGGGTCAGGCTGCAATCATGTCTTTATGACACTGGTTTGCAGAATGCAGGACTGACATTTTCCTCATCGCTCTCTGAACTCGTGCCTGCTTTAAAGCATCTTGGGAGTTTCACTTCCATTTTACTAAAAGCACTAGAGTTTTAATTTCATTTGAAAAATCTATAAAGGTCTCACTCATGCAACTGGAGTTAGATTTCTGAAATTGCCTATTATGTTCCCAATCCCATATCCAAAATTAAAGCTAAATCTTTTTGAAAATCATTGCCGCAATTACTGAAAAGTATTACTGTTTAATAGTGTTTCCTAAGGCTTAAAATACACTTACACAAAATGTTTTCTATATGTATTTAACTTTTTTCCAAGAAAATAGTTTCTATTCCAGCAAATTCTATTACTATAGCTATGTGAATGATACACACCTCAATTTGTCAAAATATCAAAATACACATTTAAACACATAAGCAGCCCATAGAATTCAGTTAAGAATACTCACCTCGGAAGTGTCACACTCGGGTGCTTCACAATGAAACTTGTTTCAGATGACATTCATGGGTTTGTGGGGCAGTTTTTGGCTACAGGAGGATAGTTTAGGACATGAACAGAAATGAAATTTTAAAAAATATATAGTTCACTGCTGTAAGTGAATGAGAGAAACGTTGCTTTATTTTCATACGTACCTGAATAATTCCTATTTTTCTTGGAACTTGACAGAGACTAACAAACACCCTGTTCCCTGACAATGTGTATGGTTTCATCTGCTTTCCTCCCTGGCTCTTGAATTTATATTCGTTTTGGTTTTCTCCACTGTATTAAGCTGTTTGAATTTGCATGTTTTCTTCTTTTTGTTTGCTAACTTTGCTATAGGAAACTGGTGATAATAATTCTGATTTGTTTACTGCTGTCCACAGTAAAAGTATATGTTGTTATTTAATGTCTGCTCTTCAGGGGACCTGCAGTACAAGTAGAGAGGTATTGGTACAACTAGTATCAAGAGAGAACTGCCAGCCCAGGTACAGAAACTTTCTTCATTGTGGGAATTGTAAACCCTTGGGAACCATAAATTATGTTTTAAGATGAAATCCATAGAGCAGAAGTTAAACTAATATTTTGGAGCATGAAAATACCATGCTGTGAAATCTATGATGCCAGTTTTATCACTGGCAGCAGATAACTCAGGAGTGGCAGTATTTCCCACATCTTCAACTATTTGTTTGGCTCACAGGAACTTTTATCATCCTGTATATTTTCTGTATGTTTTTAGAACAATGAAGTTAATCCATACCTCTGCACAGTACAGATGTTTCACAAACAAAATCACTATCAGCTATATAAGAAAGATCTTCCCCTAAAAGTTGCCAGAAAAATTATCTCAATAACCTTTCCCCAAAAGGCTGTATACATAATTTGAAAATAGGCAGTTTTGCAGCAAAGATGTGCTTTTAATACTCTTATTTTTCCACCATGCTATGGGACACTACAGCGAGTACTACTTCATGAAATGGGAAGCTCATCTTACAGAACGACTGATCCGGACCCACCTTTAAGCAAATAAAACTACATTGGGTAAAATCCTACATATTTATTCCAAGTTTGAATCAATTTTGAGAGCATCTCGGGAAGTCACATCACAAAAACAAATGTCGAAACTAACACAGCTATAGCTGAGGGTGTTTAATCCTATGATGTAGATACAACAAAATAATTAAGAAAGAACTATATGCTATCAGTCATTTACATAGCATTTTTACTTCTGCAGGTAATTCTACACCAAGATCAAGAGATTTTTTAACACGCTTTTAGATGAACCGAACGGCTTTTGGTCACTGTATATATTTAGACTAACGTGCTATAGCTCACATGGACATTTCATGGCAATAGAAGTTGAGTACTCACCATTTCTCCTTGCAATCATTGCTAACACTTTTTCTTCATGCAGTTATCACTTATTAACAATTATTAGTTTCTGAGGAACCAGGCCATATGTTTAGCTTACTGTAGACCTGCAAAAACTGCATAGGGAATAGGCCAAAAATTACATGTCATTTTTCCTTATACCATAGAAATCTTCAGAAATAGATACTAGACTATGTGAATATCACATGCACATAAATTACAATAAATAAATAAATATAATACCTGATGTGAAATGTATTACTAATGCAAATATAAATAAAGTTTCTTAATTGCTTTCAGTAGCGGTAACAGGATAGGTACTGTCTGGTGGGTGTTCACTAGGTCAGCTACAGTATTATGCAAACATGGCTGTATCACTTCAGCCCTGAATGTCTTTTGGGATTTGGGAACTCAAAATATAAACATCCTTAATTGTGCCTTAGTGCTAGAATCATTCAGTCTTTGAGATCAAACAGAAAATTACTTTGGAAATATCATAACTCAAATTCTTAGGGAGTGACTTGAATATGCCAACCTGGCTTTTGTCAGGCTGGCAGATCCTGTGTAACACACTAATAGGCAGAATGACTCCTTTTACTTTCAGTTCTGTGTGAATAAGTTATATATTAATATTTTATGTTTCTGAAATTGCTACAAAAATTATAGAAGTCTACAGTACTAAAAACTTTAATAGCTTACTTTCATCTTTACAACTACATACTATATATTTCTGTATTAACACAGCAAAGGCAACTATTCATACTACCTTACTGTCTATTATAAAAACAGAGCAACAGCAAATTGTTTATTTTTCCTTAATGTCTTCTTGCTTAGCTATGTAAGTGGCTATAAAGTTCATGCTCTCGCATGGTTTAATGAGTCAATAATTCAAAACAGGAAATGCAGAATCATCCATTTTTATTACACATTCATCTTTACCTCTGTTTTGCTTTGGTGGTATTTTTGGTGGTTTGTTGTTGTGTTTAAAGTGTTTGTGCGTCTATTAACTCCAGGGAAAGAAAGCATGCATACAGGATTCTCCAGAGTAGAGAAGTGTCAAAGCCTCTAGCACATAGGATTTTGTTCAAGCAATGAGAAATCTAGGTGTTAAAGCCTTGGCATGCTGCCTCAAAGATACCTGTTTAGTTCTCAGTATCTCACATAGACTTTTTGTGTGTGCTACAGTGTTACAAGTGACCTTATCAGGCAGGCATTTTTGCACCAGGTGACACCTTCTAACTGAAGCTTTTGGTTTTGGGAAGATGGCTGGATGGTTTTGCAAAAGCAAGCATGAAGGTGTTGAGCATTTTAAAGCAAACCATTCCTTTGCTTAGCAATTATAGATTCTGCAAAAAAGTTGGCTTAATTATGAAAAGACAGAGGAACAGTTACTGATACTCACAAGCTTAATGAAGATTTTAAAATAAAGGTACATAAAGTGAACTTGAAAACCAAAGTACTATCTTTGATTGCGAGGGATAAATCTCATAGTGATTTTTTTCTACTCTCCATAGCCAAAAGGGCAAAATATTAAGTACTACTTATTGCAAAAAAGAAAATGGTGGAAATATGCTGTGTCATCCATTTGACATCTTCAACTATGTGCACAGGTGTCCCAGCTCAGTCTCCAGCAAACACCACATTGTTTAGAAAAGCATCAGTACAGTGTGTATCTGAGCTGTGTACTGCCTAGCAGCAAACAGAGAATACCTAATCCTTGTTGCTCTGGAGAGGAAAGTCTTACACTTAAAGTTCCAATAAATGAAAAATGAGGCAGGTTCTGTAGGAGAGAGTTTATCTTGAATTTACCAATACATTTCATATACTGCCTTGGCCAAGTAAGAAGACTCCATTGCACTGAGAGTAATTTTACTATAAAAACTGAATGAAAGATTCAGAGTGCAGATTTACCCTGAAACCTTTTGCTGATATTGTGTCATACAAAGCAAATATGGCCTAGATTTCTTAATAGCTTTTAAAATTATATGAACATAACAAAGTATAAGATACATTATTACATAGTATTACGTATTATGCTGATCTTCACATTGATTCAGGTGTGAACAGATGCGTTTTCATTATTAAGAATCAAATATGTAGGCCTCCTAAAAGAAATTACAGAGCCGTAACTTTTATAAGACTATTTACATTGACAGCTAACTGGAATTGCCCAATTCCTTTTGAGAGTTATTAGAAAACTGAAGCTATTGATTTATTTTCCTTAGTTAACAATCAAAGTTTAAAGTTTGTTAGTTTTACTTTCTCACAAAAAATAAGAAGTAAATCCCTGACAGCTGGTAATTTTTTATTTCTATTTCCAGACCGGGTAACAATTCTGAGATACTCCGCTCTGCCTGCAGCCATGTTCCATTTGATGCTGTACAGAGAAATATAGAGGCATTACAGAACAACATCGCAGCACAATGAGAAATATCAACTGTCATAAGCAGCTGTAAGCACAGACAGCAGTTGTCATTTATCATGCTCATTTCTGGGGTAAACATTATGGCAAAGAAGCCTTTGAAAAATTAAATATTACGGTGTCTGGGATAAGGTGAGTATACGTACAGGTGCAAGACAAAGATCAGGAGAGAAAACAAGGTTCTTGTTTGGAGCATTGAAAGAAAAGAACCTTATATTTAATGTAGTGGAGAAAAGGAGCTACCAGATACATCTGGAGAGAAAAAACAGATGACACAAGCAAATCAATAAGCTTAAGTGGTTTGCATATCTGTCTCTTGAATGGCAATAAACAAAGGAAAACTGCCTTTAGTATTAAAAAAAAATGAAAACCTAACATAAACCAAAATGCCTGTTAGGCAATGGATATATCTGTTGAAAGATACATGTGGACAGGAGAGGACCTGTTAAGCAGAAGGTAATCAAGCACATGCAGATCTAATATGGATGCAAGAACCAATTTTTGAAGCTAGAGCGACAGGAAGGATAGTTGTATTTTAAAAAAAATTAAAACAAAAATTAAGGAAAAAAAAGTTAGAGCTCTTGGAAGAATCATTAAAAGCCTTATTTTGAATTTACAAATATTTAAACATCTGAACATCAGTAGTAGTGCTACATCAAGACTGGAATTTGTTCAGAAATACTCTGCTCCCACACAGAAGGATGAAACCTGTACATTAGTAAGAAGGTAACAGTTGAACATGCTTGAGTGTAGGATTACTGAAAAATAAGTTGTGAAAGGAGAAAAATAGGAAATCAAGAATGGAGACAGTTATTGTAACATAACCTATGTAGCAACAACAATAAGGATAACAGAACATAAGAATAATGTATAACTACATAAAGTTAGTACTGTACAGTCTCCCTGTTCTGTTACTAACACTGCTTCCACATTCAAGTTGAAGGATTTGCAGTAAAGCTGTCAGCTATACCTAGCTCATGTGATGTACAACTTCTCTTGTACGTTACTTATATTTTTAAAAGAAGTTTTCAGTATCTAAGAGATCAATGTTGCCAGAGAAGACACCAACCCAGACAGCAGTTATCTGCAAGTGTCAGCTTTGTTAGGTCATGAAGCACAGGTGTTCCTGCTATCACCTGCTGTCTTTCTAGCTCTAACTCCCATCTTTGTTTATTTACTGTCATTCATAAGACTAATGTTTTTCTATGAAACTGCATTAAAGATAGCTTGGTGAATCTATAAAAACCTCCAACCAAATAATCAATACACAAAGCCAAATCCTGCTTGATGTCAGATAATTGATAGCTTCTTGCTACACTTTTTTCTGTTTACACTGTTACACACAGGACCTGAATCAACTCAAAATCAGGCATCCCACAGTTGTCAAAACCAATATCAAATGTTATTCACAGCTAGAATTTACAATGGTCTCCAAAAAACAAAAGGCATTTTATTATCTGTTCCTTTACCCATACATTTCTAAATTAATTTGTAATTAATCTGTAAACTCTACAGTGAGGTCTGGGTAGAAAAATGTATTTTGCAGGTACATATTAAAAATTAGCAAGAACACAGTAAAGCAGAAGGTCAATTATAGAAGATGCTCATAACCATCTTGAGCATCACCATGTTATTTTGGTCACTCACCTATCAGTACTCATTTTTTAAATTCCATGTATGGGATAGTAGAACCTTTTCCTGTCTTTTGCATTTCATATTCTTAGTTCTACCTACTCTTTCAATTTTTACACAGTTTTCAGGATGTTGTTTTTTGGTTAACACATGTGAGAACTACTCTTTCTAGAAAGTCATGTGTATGGATCCGTAACTGCTGCCAAATCATGTTGGCTGCTTATTCTGGAAGAATTTGGAGATGACCAGCTACTTGCTGGGACAGAGATAAACACAGGGACATAGCAGCTTCTGAACACAGGTAAATGGCACCTAACTCAATAATAAAAACTCAAATAAGATGCCCAAAAAACTTTTGAAAGTTAAAACCCTTTTAAGAAAAGTAGAAGTAATTAAAGCCTGTCATTTTCAGGCAGTTGAAGCAGCGTCCTCTGAAGTGGAGATTACTCATAAACTGCAGCTGCAAAGACCCATGTCATTTCCATTCATTTTCTTGGAAAATTAAAAAAAAACCCTCTCTTTGCATATAAATTTCTTCTGTTGAACTAATTTAAATTGATAGGACTGATGTAGCATGAACCAGTGCTAGACTATTTAAGATGCATATCAACATTTTTTGATTCTCAGTCATTAGTAAATGCCTGGATGCAATTTTGATTTCAAATTCTAAAGATAGCTAATTTTAGAATTGTGACATGTTCTTATAAAACAAACAGATTTATTCCATTAGGACTCGAAAACCCCAGAGAGACTGCAAACTCTCTCTTCTGGGGATATGAAGCCAAGGGGAATAATCCCTTCCTTGCTGCGCTGCTGCTAATGTGGCACGGGATGCTGTTCCCTGCCATCACTGCCAGGGCACGCTGCTGACCCCATCTCAGCAGAACTGCTCTCCATCCAGTGTCTCCTTTTAACTCTAATTTCTGGTCTAGCAGAGAGGAAGCTGATACTGCTGGCCATAAGTTGGAAATTGTCACAAGAACTCAGTGTTACTAAAGGCAAGACAATTTTGCTGTTTGCTAACCATTTTAAAGTTTTGGGGTTTTTTCCCCTTTTTGAATAGGATTTATGCTTTTAGTGCCTCTTATTCTGGCTTACCCCTTTGCATACCAAAGAAATAACAAAACTGTGGGAAACCTTCCCAAATTATTAGTAACATTCATAGTTTGAGTAAATTAAACATGCCAAGCTACCAAGCGAAAAAATAAAGATTAAATACTGCCATTGCCTTAAGAAGCATAGCACACAGAGGAGAGTCATAGGAAGTGCTTGTTTCACAAAATTATCAGGTAAGAAATTTTAATTGTTTAGCCAGCATTTTGACAGCTTTGATAGAAACAGTCTGTGAAAAAGGTTGGAAGAAGAGGTCAGCAAGTAAAATGGCATCTCCTGGACTGGATAACTATTTGTGGACTGCTGTCTGCATCACCTGCCTGACAGAGGGTCCTAAGAACAGAAGAGCTGCAGTCAGACCAGGCCTATATTTAGCCTGGAACATCTTGGATAGGAGCTAAAGGAAGAGTAAAGCCAGATACATGATATATAGCCAAAATACTCTCTCTCCCAGCGCTTGTACCTTAGAGGCCTCCTAAAAACAGGCTAAATTTAACTCAATTCTGGTCCTACTTCTATGACCCATTTCACTAACTCACTACAAAGCATCAGTTAAGGTTGTCATCTTCCCTGAAAGCGTAGGTTTTATTTTACCAAAGAATTATGAAATGTACCCTGATTCTATCAGAAACGATTACACTAAATGCTCTCAATATTTAACCTCATCCACCATATGAAAGAGCTGCAGGAGGCCATGGGAACAGAGAGGAGCCAAAGAATGGGAGGTCAGGCAAAGCAATGAACCAGGAGTCACATAAGTTAAATGCCACAAAGAAATCTTTGAATACCTATTTGCCACAAATTCTGATGCTAATTTACTGTAGTTTTCCATGGTAGGGCAAAAGTCTAAAAATCCCTTCCTGTAGGATGCCACCATCCAGGACACATCGAGGCAGGCAACAGCCAGGCGTGCGCTATAGGCAGCTAAAGACGTCTCACAATCTCTTCTCTCCGTTGTGTATTTGGGAAACAGCTGCTGGGATGGGGGAAGTGCAGGGTTCCCAAGTACCTCCACAGCACCCACCTGCCTTGGTTTTCAGCGTAGAGGAGTATATTGTATTTAAGCTCATCTTCACAAAGGGAAACCACCTCCCTCCAGCTCTCCCCCCTCTCAGACAGCAGGACACAGTGGTTGCTGCCTCACGTTTTCCCCATCAGGCTTATCTACCTCTGTCTTTATTGGGGTCTTTGCAGCAGCCTAGTATTAAAGGGGGGGGACGGACAGATGTGAACAAAAAACCTAAGCCACTCACCCACAACACCCTTGTTGCTTTACCCCAATATGCTGTTTATGGCTTGCACTGGCCAGTTTCCTTCTTAACTACAGGAAGAGTTACAGGATTCAGGAATGGGAATTATACACACATCCCTTTTCTTTGTATGTGTGTGGAAAACATGGACAGGAAGGCAGCATGCTATATCTGCTTTCTCTTTTCATCTCTCTTTTTGCACCTTTTAGGATGGTGTTTTGGTTTAGTTGGTTTTTTTATTTTTTTTTTCCTTTTTCTTCTTTGAACAGCTTTGCAGAAGTTGCTGCCAAACTAGACTTAGGGCCATCAGTAACTTTCATGCTCTGAAAATAATCGGATATATCTCCACCGATTCCCCTCCACTTAGTTCTCCGGTTTATGGTTCAACATTCCAGAACTCCCCAAGACCTGTTACTTCTCCATCCCCAGAGCAGTTTGGCATCTGATGGACACACACACATTTCAGTGCCAGGAGACAAGGACATAGTAATCCTCTAAAGACATCTCCTACCCCAGCCCATTAAAGCAGTTATTCCTTGAGCAATTCACTGTTAGTCACAGGCAGCAGAGCTATGAAATTTGTTTTCTATCTGCCATATAGATGTGCATTAACGTTACTTCAAAACATGTGATTCTGCAGCTTATGCCGTTGTGCTGAGGGCACCAGGATGGGGCAACTCCTGCTGCTCTTGGGGCAACTGACTACACTCATCCGAGAAAAAGCTATTAAAAAGGCATCAGCAGATAGAGCAAGCTGAGAGCACGCAGCTGTGGAATTCCTGCAAGATCACAGAGTTCACATGGCAGAGGCTGTTTCCAGTTCAAGCTATCAAGAGAGTGGGAAAGAAAAGCAGGAGGAAGAGACAAAAAAAGCCCCAAGAAAGCTCAACCACCAGTGAGATCCCCCCACCCCTTCTGAACTTTTGGTTGTAAATAGCCATCTCAGCAAAGCTTTTCATTTTTCCCCACCGCCAACATCTTTAGCTACAGAAAAGCTCTTTGAGTCGGGGAGGCACATTCACACTAAACATGGCATCATCCCTGAAGTGAGAGAAATTTTAATTTCCTGTTAGAAAGCCCTCTGCAGAGGCACAGGCTCCTCAGATGACAGGAACTGGTGTTACCCATTTGAAGACAGGTTGCAGGTGGGACAGGGCCCACAGACCTACCTCCAGCAGCAGCCAGGAGAGAGGGCACAAGATGCAGGCACTTGGAATTTCATCAGTCCCTGTCATTAGGTACCCACCTTCCCAGCAGGGAGCTCAGAAGGCAGACAAGGAAAAAAAAAAAAAAAGAAAAAACACAACAAACTAACACAACATATGGCTGAGGGGACAGAAGAATCTAGGCAATTAAATTATGTGAGCAGTCTGCATGTGAAAACTTCATTATTTGACTAAGTTTGGCAATGGCACAGGGATTTTACACATATTTGGAATTAATTCTTGTACATCTTCCTACAAAATAGGAAGTGAAGCAGCACTTCAACTTACTAATTCATGTCAGATGTGATACTACTTAGATGTTCCCTACACAAGACTTTTGCACAGAGCAAACATAAAACAAAAAAAAAATATATTAAAGAAAATATCACTGCAGAAGTGCAGTAGCAGCTGTCAGTGCCCGGGTGGCACTTCTTCCAAGAATAATTTTTCTTGCTGCTCTTGCTCTTGTTAAGTTAGGACATGAAACACATCCAAAATAGTAACTGATGGCTGATGTTCCCTAAAACAAGATGAACCTACCATGTTAAAAATAAAAGCCTCTATTTTCAAAAAGACTTGTTATTGTACCTTTTATTATACCTTATAAAGATGTACAAAACAGTTCAGTACTAAGATGACCACATGTTCTCCTTAGGGCTACACAGTCCTCCTCAGGCACCTGCACACACCTACGATTGATTTTAATGGGGTTTTTCCTTAATGCACGTTCCTGCAAAGGAGGAATCCCAAAGACCTTCCCCCCCTCCACTTGTTCTCAGTTACTCTTCACACTACAGTTCTGTTTGTAGGAAAGTATTGCAGCCTTACAAGCTGCAACTCTTCAACTTATAATTTGCTATCTTTACCTTTTAAGGCAGACTGCTCTTTTAATACACGAAAAGTTGCCCTTCGTAGGGAAAAAAAAAACACCCAACAAAAATAAGGTGTCACCCAAAAATGTTTCATTCACTTTTGAGGACAACTCCAGCCTTGGCCCGTGCTGAAAATGACAGCACAACAAAAATCAATTGTCACCACAGGTACTTGGTTTTTTCCTTTCTTTTTAAACAGGCAACCAGCAACTTATTTCCCCACTAAAGCAATTATACAATGGCTATATATCAAATTTGAAAACTCCTCAAAATTTCAAAGTCAACAAAAGCCAGATTCTAGAGGGAGACAACATGGGTAAAAAAATATCAATACACATGATATTTTAATACAAAATATTAGCTTTTCTTTTTTTTTTTTTGTACACAAGTCAGGTTTTTTAAAATATAGAACCTTAAAAAAATGCAAATTGCTATCCACATACTATAAACACTTTTTTGTGCTCAGTTTGATCAAGTTATCAGAACAAGTTAAACACCAGTCCATAGTTTAAACACTGCCTTGAAGGTTTATGGCAACTGGGCCGCACTGTGCGCTACCGTTATTGTATGTGCAGTGTGAAGCGCCGCCTTTCCGTTTTAATTCGGAAGTAGAAACTGTTCAGTTGTCAGGTTCTTTGTGCAAGGATTTCACATTCTACTCATGCTCACGACAGATTTGCGTTACATTTCAGTGGTATGAACAACCACGTGTAATTCTGTGAATGCTCACTGGAAAAATGTCCATTACAGGTACTGAAATACATGTTCTGGAAGTACAAGTTCTTCAGCTAGATAAAAGAAAACCCGTTATTGTTAGTTTAGGGGAAATACTAGCCTGATTAGCCAGAACTTAACAATTTCTAAGCACTGAAATGAATTTTGATTTCTCAAAGTTGAATAAAAGTAAGTAACTATCATGTTTTCATAGAGATGAACTACATAGCAGGTACATCTCAGGAATATTTGTAATCGCCCGTTTTTTGAACCCATAGAAAGAAAAAAAAAATTGCCCTCTAAGTTGGAGGTCTTAAAAGGTCTTGTTTTAGTAGTAAATCATCCACAGTTGTGGGCTGTTAGCCAAGTAGATTTCAGGATGATTTACTTGCATTACAGTAATTTACACAATTGAACTTTATGCATACAGTACAAAACTATGAACAAAAAGGTGAAGCAAACTTTTTTATTTATATTCAGGTAAAAACATTAACCTGATGAAGTAAATTATTGCAGATTTGAGAAATCAGCACATAAAACAGTTGGACAGAGCATTGCTTACAGGTGCTTTATCTGTGTCAAAAGACAAAGGCTGAACTGTTTGTTCCAAGCTAGCGCTGGGGGAGGAGGGGAGGAAAAAAAAAAAAGACTACAAAAGTAATCAGGAACTTAAAGAACAAGAAAACTGTTTACTCAAACAGGGAATGAAACAACTAATTTGTCTTTTTAAAAAACTTTACATCAATTGGAAATGCTCTGGCCTTACCACAATACACACTGGCCAGCCCAAGCTGTTGGACTTCAACTACATGAAAGAAAGAATATTCTTCCCGGCCTCTAGTAAGAGGCTTCTGCTGCCTGAATCACTGTGTAAACAGCTCGAGAGCGTCAACTGGTAAAGGCTGTCGCCATCATATCCTACCACTACAGTAAAACTATGCTATAAGAAAGGTTCTACCTAGTTACAAAGGCTGAATTATATTGACAATATATATTTGATTTCAGTAAAATTTAAATTATCTTAATCAGAGAAAGAGGCGTGGAGCAGTTAAATGCCCACGCTAACCAAAACATAACAATTGTTGGATGTTGCACACAAAAAGAACCAAGTGAATTGCACATCAGACAATACATGAGGATGGGTAAAATTAGAGGCAGGTGAGGGTACACAGAACTAGTCTACTAAACTAGATTTGTCAAATACATGGTGTATTTTAATTTCTGTACTTATGTACAAAAGTTGTCTTTGGAGGAAAAACTTCAGACTTAGCTAGATGGATACACACAGCCCAGTATTAAACTGCACAGCGACATTTATTGTTCCAGCCTGGAAAAACATCCCTTTTTAAATTTCACACAGCAAAGCAAGTTAAAAACTTCACTCATCAAATAAATGATAATTTAAACAAGAACTTGCTAAAGAAATCTTGTCACAACAACTTTTAGGGCCTGATCACTTTAAGTCCAGAGGGGCCTTTAATGAATATCAACCAAGTGTCTTTGTTTATAATCTGCAAGCCGTTTTTCTACAACAAGGCGTAACACGTTTCCTTGACTCGGGTGATACATTTAGAAAAGAATCATGAGTTTCTCGTTTGCTGTAACAGGCAGACACTGCATTTTTCATTGCGATCAGGAAAGATGGAATGACTGCTGCCCTTCTCTCGCAGCTATCAAGAGTTTTTCGCGCATTATCTCAATAGTTGAATAGTCCGGCAATTTGAGATAGTTCACACAAGTCATTACTGAGGGCAAGAAATCATCTGGATTCTCTGTAGACTCAAATGTCTTGCGTACAATTGTCAACGGAGGATTCAAACTTCGAAAGCCTAGTAATGAGAAGAGACATTCAGAATAAGGTCGTTCCTCTTGAAGCCCCACAGTTAACAGTGTGGACATCCAACAGCGACGCAGGAGGGACGCATCGCATAACCGACTTCTTAGTCGGTTTTCAAGTTCATTAGGCCATGCAGCAAGCTGATACATACCTAAAATTCCTTCTGTAGGTTAGTTTTCCAAGGTGAATTAAAAAGAAACAAGCTAATGCATCTACTGTTAACTCTGTGTTCCGTATGTGTAAAAAAAAACCTCTACCAATCACAGTATCTCTAAGAGTTCGTTGGTTTCATGCACATTTTCTAAGGTTCTCAGGAATTACCTGACTCTTATAACTTATTTTTTGACTCCAGCTAAGGTTTTTATACTCCTAATTGTCAATCCTGTCTATACCACCTCTCCACAAGAGATTTAAAAATGTAAAATTTTTTTTTTTAAAGAGGATCAACTTTTTCTTATAATATCAATTCTTCAACTAAAAAAACCCAAAGAATGTAAGTAATGGACAGAAGCAAAATTTCCGGTTTTACTTGCAAAGTGTTCAGCTGAAAATTCAGTAAAATGTGTATTCTATAAGGGTTCCTAGCAAAGACAACAAATTCCTCAGTTTTCCTCACTGCCTCTCATCTAAACTCTGAAATTCAAGAGGGGGAGAAAAAGTTTATCACTATGCTAGTATTGTCTCCTATCTATAACAAATTTTTTTTTCCAGGTAACAACACATCATTTTGTTGTTGTCATAACTTCCTGACTACTGTATTCCTTGACTAAAGCTGCACGGTTTTCAGTGTGGGTTTTTTTTAAATTATGATTATTTTTTTTGCCCTCCAGGAGGTTATCTGGTAACATAAATTAAACCCGGAGAGAGTCAAGTGAATGAAGTGTCATGAAATTAACTCAAACTTTGACAATTCTACTTGAAGTCCACCCCTTCTAAAACTTGTAAAAACTTCTAAAACTAGAAGCGTCAAATAAGTGTGAACCACTAAAATACATTAAATTTAATGCAATAATTTTTTTTTTCTTTTGCTGAAATACTCCACTTATTTTGAAATGCATTAATAATACTGATTTCATATACAGCAATAGGGAATAAACAGAAGGTACCTCCCACAGGCAGTCTGGGGCTACCCGTCACGAACTGAAGAAACAGTCTTTGCTGCTCACTGTCAAAGCTGCTGAGAATTTCAAAGAGATACTTCACTGCTCGACTGAAGAGGGGAAAAAAGCAAACTATTATTATTTTGTTTACAATTAAAATGATTGCATCAGATTCATATTCAGTGCAGTATGAATATTTTAAAGTAAATTTCATAATTCTTTCAGCTTGAATGATATTCCATCAAATTTAAGTACATATTTTCTTGTGCTTAAAGCCACCCCCATGTTACCTGTCATGTGTATAACCGTGATCTGGCCTGCAACACTCCATTAAAGTCTTTGCATCCCAAGTGTCCGTTTTACTGCCGCACAAGAGCTGCTCCAACTACGAAGTGAAAGAAGCAAGAAAGGAAATTTTGCTCTTTAGAACTTGAGGTAGAACAAGTGCTGTCTGTTCTCATTCTATTCCAGTTTTCTGCTCTCGGGAACAGCTGCTGCAGAACAACCTCAGCCGCCCCGAGCAACTCGCCCCAATCCTTCAAATGCAGCAGCTTTGGCCCAACGAGAGCCTCACCTTCTGGAGCTGCTTTCACCTACACCCGGTACCACAGGGGATGCTGAAAGAACCTCTTAGAACAGAGACAGTTCTAATAAGCAATTTAAACTGGAGAACCAAAAATAACATAGCTTTTTGGAAGTCTCACAATTTTAAAAGAAATCTAGGGGAATGGGACAAATGGAATGATTACGTTTGCTTTTTAAAACTCTTAGCTCTTCTCTGAAAGAGAAAAAAAGAGTCAAGCATTAGACAGAGATGGATCTGTCAGAGAGCAGCTCTGTAGTAAAAGTATCCGGGTTATTCTTCCTGCTTGCACTCAGGCAAGCAGAGGTAACGGGCTACAGCCAAAACATTAAGAGCGTCTGCAGATCCTTCTAGGACACATGAAGAGCTGTAAAGCTCCAGCCTCAGTAAAACCAGAGGTTTGACACCCTCAGCTGTTCTGTTCACAAAAGAACTTTACAAGTTCCTTGTAATAGTTTAGGAGTAGTTTGTAAAACTGTTCAAATGGCTGGAAAGCTATCAGCAAGGGAACACAAGATCACACATGTATAACCTATCAAGGAAACTGTATCTTCCATCTCACACTAGTCCCATGGCTTGATTTTGACCAACCATGTTCGTAGATTAGCAATAGACTAGTGTCCATATTTTAAAGTTTCCAATCAGAAGCAAGCATCAAATCACACCAAACAGTGACACGACAGAAGAACAGTATTTTGGGTAAAACACTGATGAAACTTGAATAATCTGTCATTTCTATTAGCTTTAAATTTGTTGCAGAAAAAGGTGGTGGTGCTCTTTGAAAATAGTACCAAGAGAGGCATTAAGAAGAATCTCTATGAGCAGTTACAGATCTCAGCTTGAAGAGGAAAGTGCCCAGAACCAAAGAGTAACAGGAAGGCTTGGCCAGCACACTGCTTCAGAGCATCCTTAGCATTTCCTCACAGCACCAAAAGGTTTATGAAGGTAAACAAACCCTTTGAAGTACAGTCTTCAAATACACTCACTAAAGGCAGAGTAATAAAACATTCTCTCTCCTAGTCCAGACAACCATAATCGTGTCTTAATTCAGTCCAACTGATTCAGTGCAAGAATCTTTAAGGAGATTGATACAGTGGGTGGCAAGAACAAGGCAAGTCCTTCAAAAGAGTCTCCTCTTACTGTCTACAGCTTTGTTAAAGAGCTGTTTTTTTTAATACAACATCCAGATAGCATCCACATCTACACTTATTAGGAGGCACTGCAATACAATGAATTTATCAAAGTATCCACACCAATATGGAAAGCCTGTACTAATTTAAGCACTTTTCCCAGAAAAACTGCATACACTCAGTTTTAAAGAAAATGGAGCTGTTAATAATAAAAACATCAAATAAATGACCACCAAGCAAAAATCTTTAACAATTAAAGTATGCAATTTAAGGGAGAACACGTTGTATTAATATGTATCAGAAATGTAAATTAATCAGACTCTGTCACAACCACTCTGCATCCAGAGGACACCCAGGTCCATGTGCATAAAGGTTATAAAAGCATCAGTAAAAACGGGTTTACCAACCTCCTCAGGATAGAAGTACTGAAGATGACTGAGGGGGAACACTGATTCAAATCCATCTCTGAATGAGTCAAACTGTCTGGCAACACCTTCGTTTAGTGCCCAGAATATAACCAGCTGCGGGGAAGAAAAACAGAGTGTCACTTGAGCAAAGGAAGCGTGGAACAATCACTACTGGACCAAAGACCACGCTGCAGAAACACACGCCACCAAAGCTCAGCCACACACACACACACACACACTCACTCTAGTCGTGACAGAGTTTGCCCTTTGATTCACGGAGCTGCTCTACAACATTGTCTCTTTCTGCCTTAAATCACAAGCTCATGCTGCTGCAAGGGAGCAAGTGCAGCACTGCTGTGATGCAACAGACACAGGATTTAAATCTAAACATTTAATAGATATTTTTAGAAGCCTAACCTAGACCACCTCTCTGTATGCTGATATGCACTTAAAATTCAGCAACTAAAACAGAAATCCTTTGGTCAGTACTATACTAGTTTCTAATGCATAGTTACAAAAACTAACTTTAGACTTATTACATTAAGTGGCTTAATGTTATAAGGATACATGGTTACTGGGATTTGGTAAGAATCCTAAGGCAACAGACAGTAAGACAGCAGTCTAGGCTTTCAGTGTGTGCTTTTTGTTGGTACCTGCAGTTAACCTTCTCAGGACTTGTGAGGGTAAGAAGGGGACAGCATGTACTGAAACACTCAGGGAGAAGGGAATATGACAAACAAGACCAAATTTCTTTTACATCCCCTGTAGCCAGTATTTCTCCACTAAATTCAAAAAAACCAAACACTACACATCATGCCAAGTTGAGATTCTTTTGTCAGTTAGTGCTATGAAGATTACACTTGCCTTGGCCACCATCAACTCCATCAGGAAGTAAAGGCTGATTATAAGTGATGTGTCATCAACACACAGCTACTAGTTTTTAAATATGTTCAAAGTTCTGATCAGGAATGCTGAGAAGAGCTTGGAAAGGCATCTTCACAGGCATCCGAATACAATTAAAAACCTCATTGATACTGCTGAACTCCTGAAGCAAGTATCTAACTCTGACCCAGTAACAGTTACTTGTTCCAGAAAGCTCTCCGATACAAAATCCCACTAATGCTTTCCTACAAAGGACTCAGACATTGAATGTCAGGTAAGATACATACCCCTGTTTTCACACATCAAGTTCTAATACTGAAGAGCAAGCTGGCAGGCACCAGCAGCACAGAATGCTGTTCTGAGTTCTATGCTATAGAATATTCTATGGCAATTCCAGCAGCAGAGCTGCTGACTTAAAATCACGATGACTTTACAACCACGAGTGTGTGGCAAAGTGAAGCTGCACTTCATTTCACTGGATTCTTGTGGATTCAAAGAGGAGACCAACTTGTTATGCAAAAGACTACGCTCTGGAAACTTTTTGTCCACAATTTTAAAAAAAGCAAGTTGGTCTCTTTTCTCCCCTCACCCTGGGAAGAAGAGGGTGGGGGGCTGGGGAAGGGAAAAAAGAGTAAGTCTTGCTATACTAGTAGCTGAAATAGTTCTACTTCCTGATAGAGGTAGCTTCTGTGGGAATCATCCTTAGGGAAGAAACCAAAAGTGCAGGGTAGAATGGCATGACTGCAGGACAAGCATGAAGAGTAGCAGTAGGATATTCTAGCTTTATCAGTTCCTTTTAATGGTAATCCACACTCAAGTTTTTAATGAAAATGACATTTTCAAGAGCAGTGCTGCTGACCCACAGGAAGCTGTACGGACAAACTGGTAAATTAAATATACTTTTTCTAAATTGCAATTCATTCTACTTGTGATACAGAAGTCAGTAATTTTCTCTCAAAATCTTTTCAATTTCCTTGACATCAAGTCTGTAATGCTAATCACTGGGATCTAGTTTAAAGTCTCCTCTGTAAGGCAGGAATATAATGACAAGGAAGCAACAAAAATTGCATGTCCTTTAAAGAAAGTAGTCCTGAAAGCTATTTAGAAAGAAGTGGACAGCAAGCTTTCGGTAGCAATCTGCTTTTGCTTTACAGTGCCAGAGGTTTGCAACAGACAACTACAGAACACCTGAAGTGTCTGCAAGCCTCTTGACAGATCAGCTACCTGATACACCTTGCCCAGAAGAAAAAATCCAACTGACTGCAAACTGTATGAAAATCAGACCTGAAAGCAACCTCGCTCAGCTTTCCTCAGTACACAGAGACTGCAAATGCTGTTCCTAACAAACTGTGGTGGCTGGCATTGCCTGTCAGTCAGTCTGTCTGCAAACAGCTTTATATCCAAATATGTTTAATTTTCTAAGTGATTCTTGACTGGCAGAATTTTCTTTCAGCAAATTAAGATATGAGAACTGTGCATAACAGCTTGAATCTGGAACATGAACAGCAACTGCTCAATATTCAGTTGTAAGGATTATGGAGTAACTTTGCAAAATTCTTAGTTGTTATCCAGGAGCTTTTATGTCCCTTACTGAATCATTATCAAAACAGATATATTTCTTATTAGCGCTTGAAAAAATCTTAACGGTCCTCAGAGTGCAACTGGCAGCAGTCTAACCTGTCAGAAAATGCATGATTTAGGAATAGTGGCTTTTTCATGATGCAATCAATCATTCTTACTTCCACCCCACTCACGACTGCTGCTTTCCTGCCTTTCCCCATCTCTTTCCCAGGATGTTTTTAACATATTCCCTTAAACACTCTCATGCAAGTTCTCCTACCTTTGTTCAGCAGTCTGACCATTTTGTTTTTCGAAGTTTTATGTCCCTTCTGACATAGGAATAAGTAAATATGCAGGTGTAGCATCAACTTATTGTAGCACTGTTTTGTTGTCTAATCTTTACCTTTTTTATGGTTTGTGGGTTTTGTATGCTTGTGTGGGGTTTTTTATGGGCATTTGATTGTTTTTGAAAAGAAACTACTGTTTTAATTTTGACTCACAACTGAGCTTACTTTTTCTTAAGTGTCACTCCAAACAACTTCACTACTATTACAGCATTTCAAAGCTCACTGAAGTGTGGGTAGCAGGTGCTAAATCACTATTGCAAACAAATTCATGACCATACACAGATATAGGAACTTGTTAAAAGATTCTGAAAGCCCACAGCTCAAATTACTCCACTTAGTACAACACTTTTTATCCAAAAAAACATACTTTGGATAACTTCATTATGTATAAAGCAGACTCTTTTGTAGTCTAAAATTTGAGTCAGGTGCACTGACTAGGATTCAAATAGTTTCTCTGTCATAATAAACTGGTGCAGAAGAGAAGCAATCAGTAGGAAAACTATTGATGAGAATTAAATTAAATATATATGCAAAGCAACGAGGAATAAAAAAAGTTTTAGTCCTAGCTTTGTTTCTACATACTCTGAGGTACTCCTCTAAGTTGTGGATGGTGACTGGTGTATCTTTCCCCCCTTTTTTCAGTTCTATATTAGGAAATCCAGGAAGTGTGAAGTCCAGCCCTAAATCTTCCACTGAGCAGCCATTCATAGTCAGAGCCTCCAATGCATACTGTAGACTTTCTTTGGTCTAAAAAATTAGAAGGGAAAACAAGTGAGAACAGTTCATTGTCATTAATTTGTCCAAAAGCCTAGTTTAAGTTTTGTTGAAGTGAACATTTCTATAAGAATATTACTAGTAATACTGTTACAGTAATCCTTGCTTCCCTTCTATATTTTTCATACATAACAGTAAACCAAGTCAAACCAAGTAAACTATCTTAATGGATAAACTTGAAAAATCATAACTGTGCATTTTTTCCTAGCCATTTTAGAATTACTTTAACTTCTTGCATATTATTTATTTAGGGAATACTACTGCAACAAAAGGAGGTAATGAAGCTAAAGCTCTTCAGCTACATTTTTCCCTTAGAATACATTGAATGCTAGGAAAAGGACACATGCCAAAGACCTTTATCCCTACTCTGCAGCAGGGAACGGTACTATTTTCAGTTAAGAGTGGATAACCTTGAAAAATTAAGATTTTTTTCTGTATCTATAAGAGAGCCTGTATGCTCACATATGAAGCCAGTTATATCACTTCTGCATATAGCTCTTCAGAGAGGGAGGAAAAAACCCACAAAAGGCACATATAAAAAAAACCTGAAAGTTTGACTAAAGCAACTAGTAAGAATGCCAAGCCTTTTAAATGTCCAAAAATCAAGGAGAGATTTTTTTTTTCCCCTGACAATACTGAAGTTGGTTAGTCTTTTTTAAGTGAAACAAATAGTGGTTACCTGAAGCAAACATCTGACAGTTTTAGACATTTCTAGCTTATATTTAATCACACAAAAGAATCTCATAATACATTTGTAATGTTAGCATCTATATCAGAAAAAGACTGTTACAATTACTAGCCACTGATTTAGCAACATTAAACCCACTCCTTTTATTAGAATGGAGTCATTATTGCTATCACCCATCAGTATTAAGCACTATCATACATTCTCAATTATGGCTGCTTCATAAAATATAAACATGTGTGAACTTGCACTTCTCCATTCTTAGGGTTACTTTCCCACCTGTGTTTTGTCCTGTTCAAGTCTTTTCTTTTGTCTTACAATATCTTCAAGGTGATATATTGATTTGGCGACTACTGGATCAATACTGAACAAGTCATGAGATGTCAAGGAAGTTTCTTGTCGTAGCATCCATTTATAAAAAGGAAGTCCAAGAGGAAGGTCCACCTGGAAATCAAAACATTGTTTAATATTGAACTTACAAAATTGTATCTTTTGCTATTTTATCTCTTGACTACATCTAGAATATATTTACTAACTCATAGTTATGGCACACACAAAAACACTAAAATCCACACAAAACAAAATCTACAGTCAAGGAAACAACTGACTGCCTAGTGCATACATGTTTGAACAATTAGCAATCCAGCAGCTGGAATGATAGAAAGCCTAAAGTGATCTTGAAAGAAGACTGGAGAGAGACTGCAACACATGGCAGGCAATGGCTTTTCTTTTTTTCACTACAGTCTCAAAAGCCACTGCAAAGATCTTCAACACATGCTGCCCTTTCCCCCTGAAAAGCCCAGCCACATCCCTCTTCCCTCTGCCCAAGCAGTGGGGGGAGGCAGAAAATAATTCCATGCAACTCAGTCAGAACTAGAATTTCCATTTAACCCTTCGGAATCATATTTTCCATTTTATTCTCACCAGTCTAAAATCCATGATTGCCTTGGCCATTAGTTTTCCCAAAAAGCGGAACTTCATTTTAACTTTCGCAATGTGAGCTGGCTTGGCTGTTCTACCAAAAGGAAGTGCAAAAAGGCCTTGAAGGTTATGGATATACTTGGTACCTTCCTGGCTTCCTGTTGAGGAAGAAAAAAAAAAATTCAATATGTACTCTGCTAGATTCTTTCCAGATGCAAGTTTGAAAGCAGCTATCAGATAACCATTACCTAAAGCTTTTTATAATATAATTTAAAGAAAACCAACCCTACACAAAGAAGTTTCTACAACTACCCGAAAGGAGGTTGTAGAAAAGTGGGTGTTGGCCTGTTCTCTCAAGTGAATAATGACAGGACCAGAGGAAATGGTCTAAAGTTGTGGCAGGGGAGGTTTAGATTAGATATTAGGAAGAATTATGTTACTGAGAGAGTGGTCAAGCACTGGAACAGCCTGCCCAGGGAGGTGGTGGAGTCCCTGGAGGTATTTCAGAAACATGTAGATGTGGCACTTCAGGGCACGCTCTAATGCCCAAGATTGTTGGTTTGTGTCTCTCTGCAGTTGGATGTGGGATATGTGTGTGTTGGTTTGTTTCGGTTTGTTTTTTTGTGAGGTTGGACTCAATCTCAAAAGGTCCCTTCCAACCACAAATATTCTGTGAAGATAACTACAGACTACAGATATCATAAGGCATAATATCTGACCACAAACTGAGGTGCTCTTTCAAAGCTACTCACATAAAGTCAACTTAGAATCAATTCAGTATTGAGTCAATATTGATATTTTAGATAGTAAAACATTTACCTTTTGGATTGGCTAAAGTCACTTCTTCTCCCCTCCAAAGGCCCAAGTCTGCTCTCTGCAGTTCCTGAGATACAAGTGCATAGAACTCTAGCGTGGGGCCTAGGCCTGTGCCAACCTTCAGGAGGAGGGAGGGTACAGGGAGAGGAGGGGAAAATGAGATAAATGAGTCCATTAGGTCAGTTTGAATATCAAAATCTAAGTCTGAGAAATATAGTACTTGATTGGCTATAAAGAAGACTGCATTGCAAAAAGCATCTAGAGAACCTAAGCCAACATTTACAGCACCACTGAGAAAGCTTGGAAAGACCACGTATCAAAGGGATAATAGCAGAATAAAAAGCTAACATACATATTATAGAGGAGATGCACATAGCTGTTTACTTAGGAAAAAGTATGTGCTCTGCAGAATAAGACTGATTATGAAATCTAGTAGATTGTGAAGAGTTTCTTGTAGCAACTAAAAATCACAACCAAGTGGATTAAGGATAATTAAAAGATACAATTTTGTGGCACCAGCAATGGGAAGGACCAAGAATCAGACCAAATCATTCTAGCAAAGTTGTAGCTTTTTTGTACTGATCTTCAGTAAAAAGGGGTTAATTAGACTGCATTAATATTACTTACTTCATTCTCATACTGGATTTCCAACATGGCTCTTGAACTGCCTAGATCCTGCATCACAGATTCTGCCTGTTTCAACAGCTCATCTCTGTTCACAGTGCGCTACACATTAGAGAAGTTTTAAGTAGTGAAATTATGTCTGCAAGTCCCAGCTCCCCAGGCAGTTACAACAGGAAAATTAGTTATGCTTGTTTTTCCACCCCATGCTAATAATTCCCCGTTCAACAATTTATAAGCATATACTTCGATAAGGCAATTCTTGCTTTTATATGAAAACTGACTAAAACGTTTGACATAAAATGAGAAATCAACACCTTACAGTTGTATCACTGTAACTAATAGGTATTACTCGTGCCAAGAATCTGGTAGTAGGATTACAACAGAGGTGTTGTCATGTGATGTTACATACTTCTAACATGTGGAGAGGAAAATACAATAATATCAAAATCCAACAAAAGAATAATCTTACACTCTGCCCTTGTCGATTCTTTAGTAGGGAAAGTGGCAGGTTTCAGAAAAAAACAGAACAAAACATGCAACCAACCCAAAAAAACCCCCCACAAACCAACCCCCCCCAACAACAAAAACAACCAAACAAAAAAACTTCAACCCACAACAGCACTGGGATTCTGACATGTTGAAAGCTATTTTTCTACCAAAAATGTATTCAAGACCCTATAGCAGATCTGCTCTATACAGCAGAATTAATTTAAGATAACAGACTGGAGGCAATCACCCAAGACTGCCTCAATTTAAAACAATCACAGCTTAGTTTTACTACATTGTGACAGGAGGCTTAATACTGTCCTAGAAAACAATGACAATGTTTTTGTTTAGTCAGGTAACACTTAAGGGTCTAAAACCTACTACTTAAATTCTTCTGAAATTTTACACCAAGCAACACAGATTTTTTACAAGCTAATATTTGGACATAGCACTAATGTAACCTAAAACCTGAAGTTCGTTCTTTGAGTACAGTTTCAGAAACTATGTAAAGTCTTCAATTCAAAATTAAGCAGGATGTGAGAAAGCAGGGTAGAACACTCTAGCCCCTCCTGCCACCTAGTGGCAGATACCTAGAAGACAGCGTGCTTTCCACTCGGGGGCTTTTAAATGGACAGAAACAAACTTCCCTTTCATCGGTGTACTACCAAAATCTGAAGTTTTACAAATAAATCTTCTCACTATGATATCATTAAATATATATGAAAATAAACAGATCATTCCTTCCATTTTTAAACAAGATATACCTACTTTTTTCCTGTCCAGTCGCGGTGCCACTCTGCTATCCTGAGAATCCGATTGATTGATTTCTGGATTAGTATCCAGGAGTCTTTGCATGGCTCGATCACGATCAAAAGCAGTTACATAGAACAGCATTTGACGGGTATCAAACGGAAAGAAAAATGGGCTGTAAAGAGCATTGGATTAGTTAGCTGGGTTTCAACTAGCGTCTATGACTATAGTTT
Source organism: Scolopax mira (assembly GCA_004320125.1). NCBI lineage: Eukaryota > Metazoa > Chordata > Aves > Charadriiformes > Scolopacidae > Scolopax > Scolopax mira. The sequence goes on along the minus strand of BJBW01000070.1, from coordinate 156,927 downwards.
AAAATACAACAGAATTGCAGTATGCCTGAAATCAGTGCTTTATTGAAAACACTGTAGTAAAAGCAACCTCCAAAGGAAGCCTTTCAGAACACATTTTAGTTACAATGCTTATAAGCAAGAGTCTAGAGATGGAATTGAGCAAGAGTCTCGAGATGGAATTTAAAATCAGAAGGAACTAAAGATTCTAAAGCTTTTAACTCTTGCAGAAAAATAATTCTTAATGCTTGAATGCCTTGGTTATTCAAAATTTATATCAGAAAATAAATACTCTTTTACTTGCTCACACCTGCTTTACAATTAGTAAAACTAACTTAGATCAAAGATTTTAAGAAAGTTGTTCAAGCTCCTGTATTGGGGCAGGGAAGAGAACCAGCCTACAACAGCATCAGCAATTACCTTCCACCATTTTCAAAAAACACTTCAAATTATCTGTGAAAGATTACCAGAGAAACTTATTTTAATTCAGATCTACTATTCTCAAAGGCATGTGTACAGTGCAGTTCTCTACTAGCATTTAAGTAAAAAGGCAATTTTATGGAACAAACAGTATAGATTTATTTATATATAACAATATGCATTCATACTTATTTTTTATTTGTAATGTTTATGAAGAAACTTAGAGATCTTATTTTTAAAATGAAAAACCAAACAGTTTCTCTAGAGTACATATTTACAGTCAATTGTCACCAATTTTGCTTCAATTAACATTACCTTCTTAGATTTTTCAAGCAACACTGATATTTCAAGTGCAAGAGTTTTAGAGCTTACATTCTGTGTTAAGATACTACAAAATACTATGAATATAGCTTTATAAAAATTATTTATTTCCTGTAATTACAAAAATATTTTCATTTGTACCATACCAAATATGCTAAGATAAATGTAGTGGTATGACCAAAATGTCATTAAGGAGTTTAAGAGGAAAAAAAAAAAGCCTCAATAATCAAGTACAATTATTTCAGTAAAAAAACTTCAAATTGCTCAGAAACTCATGAAAAATGGTACAAACTTTGCAGCTAGTCTATCTTTCCATACTTGGTTTAAACCACACAGTAGAAATGTAAACATTCATCTAAGTGTCACTATGGAACTTAAAAAGATTTCTGTGCCTACATTTTGCTCTCCCCCAGCACTTCCAAAAGCCTTCTATCAGAAGATCCACCTGGGCTGCCCAATCAGGAGACAGACTAATTTCAAATTAGAAATACTATACGGTAAGTCATTCATACCATGTTTTTCCAAGTTCTGTCAGCCAAGTTGGTATGTTTCCTGTCATAATTACCAAAGGATCCTGAAGCTGCCTGTTTGCTTTTGCTGTCAGTTTACTGTTGATAAACTCTGAGGTTGGAATTATCTCCTTGCAGATTGCATTCTGTGTTAAATAAGAACAATGTACTTCTAGTTAAAGAAATGCTGGAAGAAATATCAAGCCTTTATTAAGGGGGCTTTTTATGCTTCTAATTTGCTTGTCATCACAAGAAAAAAAAAAACTTTCATTGTCACTTGGGTCATACAAAGTCTAAACCATGAAAGAAAGACTAAGTAGATTTTTAATATTCATTCTTTTCAGGAATAATGTTGCTTTTTCAACTTCATGAAGGAAAAAAGCATGGAAAGCATGTTTAACACACTATAGAAGAAATATGATTGAAATATTTAAGAATTTATAGCCTATATCTTACCAGATATTAGAGATACAGTTAGGGGAAGATGATAGTAGTTGCATTATTCTGTTTTGGTGGTGGGCAGCGGACAAGGCAAGAGGCTCTTTTAAGGTGGTTCAGGACACAGTTGTCAGTATCAAGTATGAAATTGATTAAAAAAAAATTCTCTACTCACATCATACAAGTAATACCAGTATCGACTGATAGCATGTAAAACTCTCAAAAGAAGAATAACATCTAATGAGGGATCTTCAAATGTTATGTTTTCAGGTGGAGTTGATATGAGGTAAACTTCTAGAGGATTTAATACCGAAGGGCATACACCATCTAGCAGGGAAAAAAATAATACATTATCAAAATAAATTTATTAGAAGTCTTTCCAGGATTTAATTATTAGGGGTCTTAGTAGTATTAATCATAACATTCACTTCACTACAACTGTTTAGTTAAACAATTCAGTTAAGTATCTTATTTTTAGTTTTAATAAACAAAATATATACTTACTTTCTTATACTATTCTTGCTTTAAAAGAAACACTACACTGTCTTCCTCCCCATCCTTTCAGAAATTCCACCAATCTAATACATTTTTGCAAGGCAACACACTCACCGTGCCACAATTCATCATGCTTTTTAGAATTTCTAGGGGAGGTTTTTGTGGGAGCAGTTTGTGCTCTTCCCCTTTTACCACCAACACAGTCCTTACTACCATCTTCATCCTCTCGCACAGGTTTGTACCTAAGAAGTAAGTAAAAGTTAAAAAAATGTTTATGAAATACTAACTTACATGGAAACAAAAACAGGTATAAAAGTGTTAGTTCTTTGGTTAGCAGAATTTTATTTGAATGACAGTTAAAAGCAGAAAGACAAGAACAATGCATTTGATTATGATCCAGCCCTTGAAACTAGGCCTCAGAAGCAAAAGTATGTCATTGGAGAGAAAAAATGGGGACCCTCCGGCTCCATGAACTGGAAGAAGAGAAGCAGAAGGTATAGACAAAAAAAAAATACAAATTGGGGTTTCTTTTGTTGTTGTTGCTTTTGCATAAAAGTTTAAATATTACAAAAAGACACTGCTGAACATTAAAATGTTTGGCAGAGACATAGGGCAATATTGCTCCTTGTGAAGTATGGCCAAAGAATACACATGCCCCAGCAATCAACCATGAAAACCAGTTTGAAGTTAACCATTATTTGCAGACTGCAGACACATTGATTGTGGTGAGTTACCCAACACTGATTTCCCTCAATCTAGCAGATGTCATCTAAGATTGCCCACTTCTTGTTCATCAGCTTTGCTGATGAGCTAGAAAGAACGTAAGCAGCTAGCAACAAATTCTTATTAAGATTTAACTATCTCAAGTACATCAGGAAATTCACGGTGTCAGAGGTTTGGAGAGAGGGCAAGCAGCTATATTCCACATTTTCTTTACATATATACATCTAGGAAACTGGAATAGTTTTTCCCTGATTTCTCCAGCCAACTTACCAAATTGTATGTGTTTTTGTCCAAATCCCAGCTCTTCCTAATGGGTTGCTTTCATCATCTGTAGACTCCCTCTCCTCCTCAGCTTGCAAACTGTACTGCCTAACTGCTTGATACACAGTCATATTATATGGCAGTAAGTGATCTCCAATGTAAAATTGCAGTCTATGTCTCACATTCCCTGAATTTAAGAATTGAGCAGCCTGAACAAAACAAAAGCACACACAAGTTAGGGAAATCTTGTTGCTAGCTTCTTAAGACTCTCCCCACACTGTTCCCTCTTCATATCCCCAAAGCAAAAACTTACCAAAGATTCATCTATTTCTTCATCTGACCCATCATCGTCACTATCCTCATCATCTTCTCTAACTCTTCCATAGCCTGAGACAATAGAGGAAAAAGACATCATTTGTTTTTATGTGAAATGTAGCAATGCATTTGTACTTTTATGAACTCCACTGTTTAAACCAGTTCCACAATAGATCAGTTTAAAAAAGTAGAATTCAGACATGTTAGAACAAATTTCAGTATCAACATCTGGCATAAAAAATGCCAGGTTGCAGCCAATCTGATAGTTAGCTAGACTCTACTTCTGTTAGTATTTAGACCAAACTCTTTAAAACTGGAAGAAGTCTGTGCTAGACAAGAAAAGATTGTCTGCAGCCTTGTTCTCCTCCCCAGTGAGCCAGATATATTTATAGATACCTCCCTTTTGTCTTCAGTATAATCCCCACTGGTATTTAAAGATGCTACACTACAGTATTATCTATTTCAAAAAGTAAAACATGTGTGACTGTATAATATATATATATAACATATATATACCTCTAACCACAAGGTATCTTTCAATGGCTTGTACCAAAGCCAGAGGATCAATCTTCACAGGTCCACCTTTCCACTGTTTCACATTAGCACAATCTGGATGTCTTTGCAGTTGGCATTTTAACTGATGTGTATTGAAGAACTTTAAAGCTTGGGATCCTCTGTTAAGAGAAAAACTCAAAATAATTTGTGAAAAAAGTTGCTACACAAAGAATCTAATAACCAGAACAGCACTAAAAAATGCATTCAAATAGGCTTATACATGCATTTAGAAATTCAGTTTTTCAGACCATTATTTCTCAGTCTATTTCTCTGAAAATAAGCTATTAAGATTTGGATAAACAGGTCAAACACTTTACTCTGCAAGAACACCAGAATTTAAATTGGACAAAATCTGATTTGGCTACTTGGATTAAAAGAAAGTCCAGTCTGACATCTGATTATAATATGGCCTTTATTGACCATCTTTAAAGTCTGAAGTTGTTCAGTGGTCAGCTAATGCCACGTGAGATTTAGAGCTCTGTTCACCTGCAGTGCAAAAAGGATCAGAATCAGGGGTGGAAAACAAAAGCATCAATTGATATGGTTTTTAAGGTGGCCATAAAAAGGCAATATGAAAGCTCCTCTGTTTTTTCCTGCCAAGTATAGTTCATATATGTGTTCCATCTCACCAAGCTATCAATACTCAAACTAGCTGTTTTTATATACAAATCTCATAGCTTGGACTGCTTCTATTTCTAGGTGCTAGTGAAAGACTACCAAATCTGAATGCCTCAGAATCCCCATTGAGATAATCCACAGTAAGGCTATCAGTCAAACAATGCTGCAGTAGCCTGACTTTCCATGTTTAGGTTTTATTCCAAAAGAATAGCAGAACTTTGCTGCTATGATCAACAGCTTTATAAGTTCTGTAGCTATCCCACTTTTTACAGTAATAGCATGAGGAAACGTTATTACATTACAGAGCACATACTTTTTGCAAATGTCAGTATCAAGACAATTAATTCCTTCAAGTATTAGAAATCTGTGCATTGCATTCATTCACACAAAATGTAACAGTTTCACTGAATTTTAATGAGTTAAATTAATGCTACATTGTGGAGCTCTAATACATCTACTATAATGGATGTTGTGTGACAGTGACAAAAAAATGCAGACTATATTGCTACCTGAGAGACAGAACATTTTGAAAACTATTCTTTAAAGTTTGAAATACCAAAAACTCCTTTTCAGTGCTCCTCCCCTTCTAACTTCTACATAGTCACAAGAATAGGTCTATAACCAAATCAAACTTTTAGCCACCACCACAAAATACTTTCAAAACTTATATTCAACTTACACTGAAATAGAATTACTAACCACTCCATTCACAGAGTGAAAAATAGTATTCATTTATTAAATAAAAGTACAGAAAAGAAGTTGTAGAAATAGGTCTTCTGTAACTCAGAATTATTACATAAAATGGAAATAACAAGTGGGATTCCAAACTTAATCTGTGTTAAGCCACAGGGCAGGTCCATTGTTATTTTAAACTATGCTGACAGGCAACAATTGTCACTCAATCCATTATCATCCTAGAGAACAGAACCTATCTGAATAAACTTAGTGCTGTAACACAAGCATTCCACAGTTTAATTACTTCACTAAAAAAAAAGTCAGTATCTCAGCAATAAACAGATTATTTCTTCCCAGTGTTTGTTACACAGGGACAAGGAACACATTTGAATTTTTAAATCTCAAATTTGAGACTGCTTTTAAAATAACACATCCACCCTTAATCTCAGTGAGAGAAGTTTCAAGACAGTAAGTATCTGGTTACATATTCAATCTTCGGCTGAACAAAAAAGTAAACTGTGTAATTGCTTTTGCCTTTAATAGGGTCAGAAGTTTCTACTACCTCTTGGAACTTTTAGCATTGAAACAAGTTTTGGAAAACAAAAGCTTTCAGTGGAACTGTTACCTGAGCATTAATCCTTACCTGCTCCCTGTTCCATTTCCACTCGGGAAGTCATGCACTTTGACAGGAAACTGTTCCATCTGACTGAGGCAATTGTTCATTTTATGGACTAATGCCAACAAAGGTGCATTTTCTAATGGCTCTAATCTTCCAAGGGGTTCTTCTCCAGGAAGCTAGAAGATATTCCACTCTAAGTAACATGCTTGAATTAATCCATCTTAATTTATACCACAAGCTGTTTACGGAAAGAAACCAACCCAAAACCAGAACACACTGCTCTCACTTAAAGTAACAGCAGTATCAGGATGACTAGATGACACAAGTTTATGAAAGGGCTGTTTCAAAGAATGCCACTTTTCTTTCCTGGTTTCAACCAAGTAGCCATACAGATTTCAAGCATTCATCCTCAAATAGGAGCAGTAAGCTTAATGGAACCTGTAGTAATCCATGTTCCTCGCTTGCACTTAAAATTTCTTCCTTTAAAACCAGGGCAATCTAGTTACTTGCAGTATTTAGGACAAAAGAGAGCAAGCAATAAGTTACGTTTCCATATCAACTTCTTAAAACTCAGGAACAACTTTAAAGTTGTTCAAGACTCAGACAATACACCATATTCGGAATTTTTTCCACTGTATTTTATTTTCTTTAACTACAGGGTATTCTAAAAAGTATGACCTGTAAAAACATGGAACCATGTGAAAGTGACAGCAGTCACATAAAACATAACTTCTGTGCTCTATCTTTAAGTCAAGGTCATTGCTGAACCTCTCAGATGGTCAAATACAGTTTGAAAGAAAGAACTAAGAATCACAAAACAAATAAAAACTTACTGGAGAAGAAAAAAATACATGAAGAAATCTTTTCAATCTGATATCCCTGCTTACAGCATCTTTCTCACTTTTAGATGTCAAATAAAGCAGCAGTTGTTTAACAAACCCACTATGCTGGATTTCAAATGAGGAGACGTCAGACTCCGAGACAATGCTACGGATTTCTACAAGGCACTCTGTTCCACCATCCACCTGAAAAACATAAAGGTAGTATTTTACTACCCAGGTATTAAGGGCTTAAGAAATATTATTTTTCCTCCTACTGCATGGAACAGCTGTAAATGGACAGTAAAAAAATAAAGTCAGGAGTGTACAGTAACTCAATACAAAAAGTGACTGGGCAAATAAAACAGTAAGCAGTTTCTCTATTAAAAAAAGACATTAGAGGCAATTTCTTAATTTCTACATTTTCCCTGTTTTAAGAGAAATTTGAAGATCCTATTTCTGCATCATGCAACAGATATGAGCTCCAAACAGAAGTCTGTTTTGTTTTTTTAAAAAAAAAGCACCAAAATTCACGTTGATATATAATTACATGACATCAGCATGCGAGAGACAGAGGAAACATTTCATATTTTAACGATTGTGTAGATCAAAGCACAGAACTTAACACAACTATTTAGCTACTTTAGAAGTTACAGGTTCAGACCATCTATAAAGGATCACAACCGCCTGAGAAGCAAGGGTCAAGTTCTTGAGATGGTGGTAGATTTGGCCCAATCGGTATTTCTTCTATCCTTTCAACAAAATGCTCCCTCTCCCTCTTGTCCTTCACCCCACCCCCAAAGTTCTTATTATACATGAAGAAGAACACATGTTTGTAAAGTTAATCCCTAACACTCTACTTTACATTTTTTAAATTTGAAAATAAAATGCTAAGTGACATATTGCCAGGAATCAAAAATACCTTTATTAATACGTTTATTTTAAGCGATGTGTCAAAGCTTGTATACAAATGAGAAAATAATTCCCAAGCAAAACATCGCAAATTAGTAACCACTGTATCATCATTTAAGGTAACAAAAACTATGCTTAAAGTATTTGCCATATTGTCTAAAATGGTCAGCTTTTCTCCAGTTTCCTCCTAAATACTTTTACTGCTTCCACTCCCACCCCAATTCCAAGTGGATCTGCCATTTCTAACCTGGAGGTTGAGTTGTTCAGTTGCAGTGCAAAGTCTCTGTAATACATTTAGTGCAGGATTGCTTCCATCCATGTTTTCAGAACTAAAATAACGTTCTACAAATTTATGGGCTTGCTCCTTAATCCAGCCCTTAATTTTTTCTCTGTAAAGAAGCACACAAAAGGCATTTGGCCACTCTTAGCATTTACATACTCCAATATTACAAGTAAATACAGCCAGAGTATAATTTTCCCCACGTTTAAGAACAGCCACAGACAAAAACCCTTCCCTCTTACTCCAAACATAGCAAAAGTCTATTCTCTACTGATGACTTCTTTCACCATTTTCTCCAGTTCTCCCTTCCCACCCCCAGGATGCTACTTTAAACTCAAAGTCATGCCCCTTAAAGTCAACCATAGTAGAAGTATTTTGACTTTTTGTGTGTGTACCTGTTATTAGAAATGGTATCCTTGGAAGCAGCCCTTGCAAGACCACTTACTCCTGCTGTTCGTGCTGGTTCAATATTATTACTGTTGGACTGTGTGCTTAATCTTCCCCATGTTTTGGGATTTAAACTTGCCAAGAAGGAAGATTTAGGAGATTGAGTAGTTGTAGGGCTTTTAGCTGGAGGAAGCAAAAACAAAATTAAGTGAATCCACAGGTTTACTATATCCTAGTGCTTTTGACAGCCTATAAAGCTTACTTGCAAATTTTAAAGGAGATAGATTATCACATTTTAAGAATAATTTACCTTGATTGTCTACTTTGTCATCATCTCTTGGAGGAGAGTATTTTGGTCTCCTTGGCCCTCGTTTTGGCAGTCTTTTTCTCTTTAGAACATCACTCAGTCGTCTGTCCAATTTTAAAAATAAAGTTACATGTTTCCATCCACCATGTTCACATGCATACCCATCCCTCAGTTTAGGATGCATCTGTCATTTCCTCAAGAATTAAAAAAAGTTCTATCCCATAACAAGAAGGTTGCAAAGGAAAAAATGAGCTCTGGAAGATGAGTCCTCAACACTATTTTAACTGAAAGGACAAAGTGACTACTCCATTCAGAAAGAATGCATTTTCTCTGCTGTTACCTTTTTTGCTACAAGTAGCCAAGTTCAGCCAGAGGTGTCACTGAATAAAAGTTTCTTGTAGTTTTCACATTTTTATTTGTGTAACTATCTGGTTATTCATTTAAGCAAATATACTTAAGAAAAAAAAAGCTATACAACTCTAAATACCAAAAGACATTGGGTATTTGACCTGACTCCCCTATTAAAGCCCCAAAAGCACTTTTGCAACAATTTACGGAGATTTTAATCACCAAGCTCTATACTTCTCCAGTTCACATATTCTAATTCTGATTTAAGGTGAGATTCCTTATTACGCCAATATATTAAGAAAAACATTTGACCTTTACTTTAAAGGTAAATTGTCTAACATTAATTTATGCCTACAAGAATTCAAAATGGTTGTATTCCAACAAAATCGCTTAAGGATGACTTTTTTCCTACAGTCTCCAACAAAAAGGAATCATGCACCACAACTATCATTTCTCTGAAAGAATCACTCTGTCCTCAAGAATTACATGAGCTACAGCTGTTGCTCTTGGCATTCTCCAGCCTCTCCCCAAAGAGCATGGATTGTTTTGTATCATTACATCGTAACTATCAGGTCACATGACTTTTTTTTTTTCAAAACATTTAACATAAAAATGAATCAAAGCTACCCATTGGTAACTTCAACACCACTCCATTTTAATTCCTTAGGGGAAAAAATATCACAGCAAAAAGCAGATGATACCATAGTAGCCCACGTCAGTCAAGTTTTTTTTTAAAAAAAAAAAGAACCAACACAAAACAACCAAAAGACCACAAACAAAAACCCCACAGATTGATTGTTGACAACAAATAGTGCACTTACCCCTGTGGGCTCAGATCCAGAGAATCCTCCCGGCTGTGTTGTAAGCTGGGAGAGCCCAAATCAGCAGCTGCATTACTGGCAGCAGTTGCTGTTCCAGTACTTATTGTTGTAGCGGTACCCAGCGTTCCTGATCCATTAGTGCATACTTTCGGTGGGCTGGTTAGCAAAGCCTCAGACTCTGCTAAGTTTTTCACTTGATGCATCACCCCTTTGCAAAGAAAAAAAAATAAAAATCTTTGTTTGGTGGGTTGGCTTGGTCATGGGGGGTCTTTTGGAAGGCAAGAATGGGGACAAAGATGTTTTAAGAGGTAGAAGTCTGTTATTAAAACTTCTGTTTTGACTATGGCAGTGCTGGCTCACCCCACCCATCAATACTAAGCTTTGAAAACTGTTCAATCCTTTCTTGAAAAAGTTAATCTACAAAAGACAAAACAAGGACACCCCCACAAACAGTAGCTAGAGAAATCCCCAAATCCCTCATAGACTGTAATGAAGAGCTCCTGCCAAAAATTCATTAGTTTTGTCCAGTAAGACTACCCATGTAATTTCAGCAAGTTATGTTCAGCCTAAATATAAGTTCACTAGCAGCTAGTAAACCTGTACAAACTTGTTTCAGATTCAGAAAAAACAAGCTTGTCTCCTCCAGAGTCTCCACCCCAATCACATGATGACAGCTTGCACAGATTTGCCTTTATTAGTCAAAAACAATATTAACTTTTTACAGCTTGGGGTGATGGAATGAGGGGTAAAGTATATAGATTCCACACACACACGCTTTTGAAATACTAAGTAAGAAGGTGAAAAGAAAAAAAACAAAATACAAGCAAGATTTACCTTCTCTTCTGAAATAAACACTGAAAATGTCAGGTAACTTCTGCATTAAAATCTCTGCCATCTGCAGGGCTCCAACTACTATCTTAAGGTCTTGACTCGACAACATGGAGGCAATATGACTAAAACAGACAGTTTATTAGAATTAGTTTGTCTTCTAATTTTTTGTTTTCTTAAAAAAATAATAAAATCAAGACAGTTCACTCATACAGAGTACAGGAGACTGGAAGCAAACGAATTTCATTGTGCTTTTGTAAAAGCTATAAATAAAAGGACTGATAAAGTCCTATTCCCACCTATGTCACTTGTACCATGCTTTAATATGTGTCAAAGAGTTTTCTTCCTTTGGTTCCTTCTAAACTTATGAATCTCTTTACCTCTTTTCCTCCTCTCCTTGCAGAGAGAGGTGGGGGACAGCATCTGTCGTTTTCATCGGCCAGACCAGCCCAAACCATGACAGCCAAACACAGTGGTGTGAAGCTTTGCCCTACTTTTGAAAAACTAGCAAGTTTATTTTCTAATTGCATCCTTTCATCTAAATTCCTAACTATCATCATGTAGGAGAGATCTCATGAATAGACCTTACTAACTGAATGCCATGAGAATCTTGTTGTTCACATAGTACCTCAACAGTTATCTTGCCCTCAGAAAAGTTTATAGGCAAGTTTTATAAATCAGGAAAACAGTAAAAGTAATATTAGACATTACTAGTACACACAGCCATGTAGGTAACCTATGTTTCTAATAAAGATACCTAGAGTTGGCATCTATGATAAAAATTTAAGACAAAGTTCCTGAGGAGCTGGCAGCCTCAACTTTTTGAAAAATACATAAGAATTTAAAAGTACAATTTTCCCCTAAGAGAGATGATTGCAAAAAAGTAGTCACAAGTTTGAGTTGTAAACTCCAAGTTAGTACCATTCACAATGGTTAATTAACCCACCTTGAAACAGCATGATTTTTCAGCACATCTTTCAGAAGTTCAGCATCAGCAAAATAAATTATCCTAAGAATTGCTCTAAGGCACTTGTGTCTAACAGCAGGTCCAGCTGAAGAACTATACACTTCATAAAGAACACCAAACAATGTTTTGATAAAGGATTTTGCCAGTTCTGGGTCCTCTTTCATTAGTTGTGCTCGAGCATCATCCTTCTTCAATTCTGAATGTCCACCTGTGAGAAATTGTGTAACAAATCACTGCATAGTTCTTTGCCTCTCTGCTCTGATGACTATTTTCTTTATTTAAAACTGGATTGCTTTAGCTCTTGAATTGAAAATACAGTTTAAGAACCAGAAGTCAAACTGATGGCAAGAATGTAGGTATAAATCCTCTTTCAAGTCAAATCTTATTTCTTTGCTTTTCCAGTTTATTGGATTTTTAGTTCTCAGGAAAAGAGTTTGTATGCTTAAAAGAACACATTTCAACAATTTGAGGTTTTTTTTGTAAAGCTGTCTTCAGCTGATTCGTGTAAATCAGAATAGTTTCATATTCCACAGAAACCACAATAAATATATTGGCTAAGTAGTGGATTGTTGTATAGCCCACCATAAGTCAGCCATAGCTAGAGACACCAGATGCCTCCTCAGCTTTACTTACTAGTGTTTGTATTGGCTAAAGGGTTTGGTTTTCGCTGAATGGCACGTGCTGTTCCAGTATCCTCATTTATTTGCTGCATAGAGTTAAAATCAATAGTATAGACACGCCCAAGTGTAGACAGGCTTATCTCATCCTCACCAACCTGATGAGCTGCCTAAAAACAAGGAAGAATTTGAAGTTAAGAAGTCCTTAAAAATCAATAGCTTTATCGAAAGGTGGTAAGAGGGGCAACACGGAAAAATGACTGACGGGAGAGTAAGATGAAGCAGTTCACCCATTACTGAATGCTAAAACAGTGCAACATTACAGAGGTCTTGGGAAACCCATCTTTACTCAGAAAGAGTAAGGTTGGTATTCTTAAAATAATAAAGCAAGCACTCAATTCCCTATACAACCAGATGCACATTTAAAAAAAACATCACTACACAAATGCTTGGAATTATTACCTCTATTATTCGACTATCAATCCGGTTATAGGGATGCCAGAGGCCCCTGTCATCTCGCCATTGCCATATTGCACCATCTGTATTTTGCGCATTTCCTTTCTTTAGCATAGTATCAACAGCAAAGATCCCCTCTTTTGGCAGACAAGGCATCAGTTCACTGTAAATAAAATTAGAATAATATTTTACTAGAAGTATAAAATGAAGTCCATGTAAGCTGAACACTGTTTGCCTTCATTTTAGAGAAGTTTGGGATTTTAACATACCAACCAGACCCAACCTAGGGTTTTGTATCTTACCAGATAAGAGAAGTAAGCTCATAAAGTTCTTGAGGACTTCGTGGAACAAGGTCAATTTGTTCTTGACAGCTCCCATTTGAGGCTCCACAAAGAAGGAAGTGAAGTGTTTCTGCAATATCTATAAAATAATTATTTATGAGATTGTCTGTACCAGAATATGGACTCCATTTTGTATTAGACAGTACACAGAGGACACAGTCACTGCCCTAAACAAATAGACAGAAGATAAATAGATAGTAAGATAAAAGCCACCTCTTCAAACATTGCAAGAAATGTTTGTTCTCAGGTCCAGGATTTGTGGGGTCTTTTTGATTTTAGGGGTTTTTTTGGGTTTTGGTTTTCTCCCTTGGACATCTAGGGGGGAAATATCACTCAATATACAGGACACAGAAGAAAACAGGGGGACATAACGGCACAGTTGAAGTAACAAGACAATTTACAAAATGAAAAGAAGAAAGCAAGTGAGAACTAAAACATCTACACTGCAGTTACTTTTCTGTATGGTTTCCCTTAGAAAGGGCCTGTAAATCATATGTTTTCCCCACCTGGTAAAGACTACAAAAAATTATTCAGCTTGTGTTGAAATAAGATTAACTTGTGCAGCTAGTACTGACTCAAAATCAGGAAGGCATTCCAGTGACAAAAACTACAGACAGGAAACGGGAGAAAAATAACTTTCCACAAGATTAACAAACAATCCATCCCAGGGAAAGTAGAGTCAGAAAGAGAAAGATGATTATACAAGTATTGTGTTCTCTTAAGTGCACAGTTCCATATTGACCATAGGCATTAACTTAAGTAGGTTCCCCAGAACACAAAAGAGCCAGAACTCACTTTGCTTCATAAGTTGGACTGCAAGTGTAGGACAATTGGAGCACATTAAGGAAAACATCCGAACCACCATGATGAACATTCCTGAACTCAGGATAGGAGGCGTCACTACCAAGAGTTGCTGGATATTTGTTAATAAGTCCTTGGAAGCAACCTGCTGGAGCAAGTTCTTCAGGAAGGAACAGGAAAATTAAAAACGTTAGTCTGACTTTGAAAGGTAAGCCCTTAGGAGAAATGGAGGGAGGGAAGAACAAAAAAACCCCACACCCTTACCTCCTCATGCTGGAAGTTGTCCACTAGCCGTGCAAAACAGAGACAAGTGCTTTCAACAGACTTTTTGTCCTATTATAAAAAAAGTATGTTTGCATTAAAATGTTTTATCTTGCATTAGATTATCCTGCCATTTTATGATACATTCATAAAATTTCTCCAAAAAGGCCAGTTGAATCACATTTTACAGAGTACTACAGTTCTGCATTGTAAATTAATTGATATAGTCTAAACTAACCTCCTGATATGGCATATTCCCTGGGAAACATCTCACATTTGCAACACAAATACTTTTAGAGATGAATAAATGGGTCTATAATATCCTTTTTGTGTTCTACAAGGAAGAAACAAAAAGGAAAGAGAGCTACAAAGCCAGAGCAACTTGAAATACAGATAAAATAGGAATGAAGGTTACTATGGTTCTAGAGATGATATGAAGCCTGATTTTTATATCATGCAGCGCAACCAAGAGAGACCAACATACTAAAGATTGCTCTAAAAACAGCCCTATTTAAAAGTTCATTGAAACATTCAAATTCATCTGAACATGATAAAACACTTCTACTGTAAGGGAGGTTGAACACTGAAAGAGGGTGCCTGGAAACATCCTTTGAGGTGGGTGGGGTTTCTTTTAAATAACAAAAAAACTCCTACCCAAAACAAAAATTTTAGCTACACATGGTCCTGGGCAATGTGCTCTACTTGACCTTGCTTAACCAGGGGATTGCAACTAGATAACTAGAGAGGTCCCTTCCAAACTCAACTATTCTGTTAGGAGCCAACTCAAGATTATTATTTTTTTTTTTGCCAGAAAAGTTTCAGTTTGAAATTCCTTGAAATCTTACTTTTGTGGGTTGTAGCTTCTCTTCAGAGAGCACAAGTCATTTGACTTCTATGAGGCTGCCTCAAAGACTTAACTATTCTCTCAGCAAGTTGTTGGCAAAATTAAAAGTAGCATAAGAATACATAAAACCATTACCTGGAAGTTTGCATTTAATTGCATTTGTTAAAAAACAAGATATTTTCTTCTTTTTCACCTTTTTAACAGAGATCTGCCAACCAAGCAGTAAGTCCAAGTTTCTTTTGGTGCAATAGTCATTGTGAGTGCTCATTTATGAGCACAGCAGCATTGCAGCAGAAGCAGACCTTAGGAGCTCCACAATTTAGCATTCATCACTTTAAACTACTGTGCAAGAGTAGGAACTTGCTTTTTAAAAAGCCATAAGTCCTCCCAAGAAGTCCCATCAGGGAAAAAAAAAAAACACAAAAATTGAAACTGAAGCTTTTCTCAGCTTGAAGTTGAAAGGAACCTTGCAACCCATTTTTCAGAAGAGATGATAAGGTTACTGGACTTCCTCTTGCTTATGGCCAACAAGGACTACAAACCTATTATTGTTCATGCCCTAAATTAAAGTAGCTTATTCATCTCATTTTACAAAACTAATAGGAGTGCCATGAATCCTTACAGCACATTTACAAAACCCAAAACATCCATATGCATGTTGCAATATCACAACTGACAGTACAGGAACTTTAAAGGCATTATCACATTGCAAAGGCAAATACTACATAGTAAAGAACTAGGTATCTGGAAGCAACCTTACAATACTTTTAGGTAAAAATTAGAAGAACTCTCCACTTTAGAATAGCTTCTTACCTGATGTGTTAACCTTTGTGTAAGCAGTGGCAAAGAGTCCGCCACAAAGTGAAACTCATCAGGTGTTATACTCTGGCAGCAGTTGGCAGCAATAGCTAGTGCGTTCCTCTGGGCATTTATACTGAAGAATTCCAGATACAGCAAACAGTCTGCCAACCCACCCTATAATAAAATAAACAAGTGTTTTCACTCTCAGTATTACTAAAAAAAAAAAAAAAAATCACAGAAACCTGTTTTAATATTTTATCTTAAAAAAGATCACCAAGAGGTAGAACTTTAAGAGGTAGAACTTTTAGAGGTAGAAGCGCTTTCTTTTCCACTTACTGCCTGCAGGATGGCTTTACTGTGCCTGCGCGATAACATCTCCAGGGCTGTAAGCGCTTGCTCTGCCACATCAATGCACTGAATAACTTGCAGCTGCAAGAAAGTAAGAAAGTTTGGAGATCAATTTCCAAATCAATTTGTAAAAATAACAATCTTCACCAACGCTTGGACACTTAGCCTGTACTAAGACATATGCTAATGCAGCTGCACTGCTAGCTGTAACCAAGCTAGCCAATTTAAGGCTAGATCACCTATATAGTTACTCCAAGCCATTGTCTTAGTGGTATATCCTGAAGTTGAAAAACAAGATAAAGTCCCCTTAGACCAGTTTAACACTGTTTTGATTTCATTTTACCTTTTCCAAGAAGACAGGAATTGCATCTACCACTACAGCAGATGATCTGGGAAGTGCTTCCATCATATACGTTAAGGCCCGACATGCATGGTTCATCTATTAAATATACAGATATTTTGTTTTAATTTCAGAAGATAGATTTTTGTATTTCAAAAATTTCTTAAACATTTCGAATCACTTACAATGTCAAAGTTGTGCTCCATCTGCAGCAGCGTTATCTGGGTTTTTTTAAAAAGAAAAGTATTGTTAGTTTAGTAAAAAAGTATCTAGATATCAACATAAAACAGGGCACAATTCAGTGTAACAGCTATTGACTCAGGACTTTGAATCCTGGTAAGAGTTTCAAAAGAGCCATTACCTATTCTTGAGATATTAAAAAACTACTAGAACTATCAAAATTAAACAAAAAATGCCCTCAAAACCAAATAACAAGATATATAGATTGATACACATACACACATAATTAGAGATTACAGAATATAAATACAGAATATTTAATTAAAGCAAGGTATTGAATAAAATATTATATCCTCCCATAGAAATATGGTATTTCATCTTTACCAAAGCTGGTACAACACTTTTGACTGGAAATCCTCCTAACGTTTCTTCATTTCCCATGACCAACAGCTGACACATCTCAATCACTGCCTGTAGCTGCTGACTTTCATCAGTGGCTTGGAGACCTTGTAAAAGCTGTTGGGCTTTAGAACCTAGATATCCAGAAAAAAGATTAGGAAAAAAGATATTAGAAAACATAAGTGTTCAAGGGAACAGTTATGCTACACTTTTGCCAGAGGGGAAGATCAGAGATAGCTTGTTTTCCTCTGTATTTGCAGTTTCACTTCCTTTCCCTGTCATAAGAAGGGAGGGATAGGAAAGGGAGGCAAAAATCTCACTCTTGGTCTTTCCAGTGCAGTCTGGTCAGCACAGGGAGTCCACCGCACTGCTCACCATAGCCATCTTGCCAACCTACAGTAGGTGCCAGAACCCACGCCACTCCACCTTTATAAAGCAAAGGACTTCTCAGCACACCCCCTGGACAATATAGCACATGGAGTATCCATGAGACCCCATCCTCTTCTTGGCAGGCACCGTAACAGACTGCCTTTGGCTCTCCTGGGAAGCCAACGGCCTTGGATTAGAAGGTATGCATCTTATCCAGCTGCATAACGCAGACATGGCAGAACCAGACTAAGGACCCACATTCTCACTGATGCAGTCTGAAATATTTCTAGCTGAAACCTAAAACACTTTTGAAACTATAAACAACATACCTTAGAACTGACATCTACTAATAATTGTAATACTACCGCAATTCCCAAGGGGGTTGGAGAGGTCTTTTGTTAAGCAGTCCATCATGCAAAAGAAAAAGATAAGGAAGGGGTGAAAGGCAAGAACCCTCCCTTCCCCACCTAGAAGGGAACATTAAGATGCCCCAAAAATAGAAATATGGCTAAAGCAAATTTATCTTCCTTATAGGAAGACAAGCAAATTAATACTGTTGACTAGTGATCTAGCAATATCAAAGACATACAAATTTCCAACATGTAAAATACATTAATCTATGAAGCTAATACAAATATTAGAATTTACTAGTGGTTGAATTCTACTAGTCTGGAAGTGGAAAGAATTAAGTCAAATTAGACAAACTTTGCTTACTAGCTCCACTTCCAATTGTCCTGTGGAAGAGCTGCGACATCCGAGGACCAAGAGGGCCAAACAGGTGAGGAGGAAGACCCCTAGCCTCTAATAGAGCTAAAAGCAAACAGAGGATAACAGCCATTGTCAAAGCTTCTGCATATATTTTTAAAAGCTTAAATTCCATGATGCTATAATTTAAGACTAATAGAAATTCAATAGTTTAATAAAGAATAGTGAGACAACTGCAGCTATCACAATTTCTAAAAAAAAAAACCACCAAAAAGATGACTGTTAGGGAACAAATAACTCATTTTTGTATGCATCAGAGCATTAAGATTCTTAAAGTCACCCACTGAGTTTCCAGAGTTATGTATCTCACAGAAGAAATCTGTCCTACTCCATCTAGCAGACCAGATATACCAGACTGTTTTCAAAACTCAACTCAAACTACATAAAATAGGTTAAGTTTATATTTGCATTTTCAGGAACTGAATGGCACTATTAATTTCAGACACTGAAAGAAGGTTCACAGCTTTATTTGCTAATGAGCAGGAGAGGGAAGAAGTCTGCCAGATATTAGAGGCTTTTTGGCTTTGTTTTTAAACACTTTTCAGTAGCATTATTTAAGCTAGGTTAAGTGAGTGATTCTCTTTTTAGCAACCATGACTACTGCTGATCAATATGATAACTATTAATAATAAAAATCAATTTAGCTCAATTTTCCTAATGCATGCCTATGCTTACTGAGGACTATAAGCAACTGAACTCAGAGTGACACAGCACTCATTTCCACATTGAGTGTCCAGATTAACTGAAATCTGTCATTTGCAAGGGAGATCATGATCTCAGAACTCCTTGCAATGTAGTGGCAAAATCACTAACACACTTATAGGACATGCAAGCTGAGTTTAAACCTGTCTGTACTCTCAGGTTTTAAGAATCCTTTAGCCTAAGCACAAAGCATGCATTTGAAGAACATTTAGATTTTGTTTGGTCAAAGCTTACAGCAACATCGGTATCAATGACAGGCACATGTTATCCATAAGCAGGCAGAGTAAAAGTAGGCCTAACCTGGCCTGTAAACTAAAAGTGTTCTTACAAAGACTTGTTTTCAGATTTGAGCTTAAACACTTAATAGGACTGAGTTCTCAATTCTCTTCCCCCAGCTCCAACTGAAAAATCAATAATACTAATGTATTATACAGCATGTAAATAAGTGAAAACACTATGCCACCCTCTCCAGACATTATTTTCAAATTCTTGCATCTTTAGTGAATTAAGGCTTGTAACTCCATCCTTCAGAACTACTGTAAGCAAAGCAACACATTCACAGACAGAGAAACAAAATACAGCCTTCCCACTATGTATAATACAGAATTTGGATAAGTATGATGGTTATTTATAGGCTGCAAACAGAAGAAGTGAACAGTAAATTAGTAACAACTTTTATACCTTGTAGTCTTCCCATCTCAGAATCATCTGACTCACTTTCTCCAGAGGTTGTCATACCTACAGCCCCAGCAACAGAACTAGAAGCTAAAGAAATAGAGATTAATACAAGTTACAGTGCCTTTAAAGCTACAAAATTCACATCATTTCCACCATCAAGGAAAACATCCACCATCAGAAGGGCACTCTACATTTAACATGGTCACCAACATGTATAATTGTAATTTTAAACAAATAGTCTACAGGTCTACCACTTTCCAGAAGCTGAAGAGAGGCAGATAAAATACTGCTAGATCAGCAAATTACATTTCAGACCTATTTCCTGATCTGAATCCTTAGTAAATTTATGCTTGTCTTAATTGACTATTATGCTGCACTTTGTTTCTGTTAACTTTGAATTTTTGTACTGATGTAG
Source organism: Scolopax mira (assembly GCA_004320125.1). Classification (NCBI taxonomy): domain Eukaryota; kingdom Metazoa; phylum Chordata; class Aves; order Charadriiformes; family Scolopacidae; genus Scolopax; species Scolopax mira. The sequence goes on along the minus strand of BJBW01000070.1, from coordinate 137,017 downwards.
CTAGCTTTAAGCAGAGAACTTTCTACAATCCAGCAGAATTGCTGGAAAGCTCCTTGGAACTCACTACTGATTAGAAGTAGATAATAAAATTAAGTACCATTTAAAAGGACTGTGCAAGAATGAGTACTCAACTTGGTTACAAATTTCTCCAATACAGACATGCTCACAATTTCAATAGAAAACTTGTGGAATAGTTTGAGTAGTTACAAAAGAGGTCTTACAGGTAAATGTATGTCTTCTGTACTTTGAACAATTTGATGTGTCTTCAGCTAGCAGTACAATAATTTATGTAGCATCAGCTGAGCTTTCTTTTAAAAAAGAAAAGTAGGAGGCTGAAACTGAAGTCTACTTTATTGGATTTAGTTTGGAGGCCACAAAAAAGCCTAACTGAAACAGGTACAAGAGATCAGATTCAAAAGAAAAAACATCCCTATCACTCAAACTTTCCAGAATCATTTACCAGCTTAAATAATTTCTCCCAAGAATTTAAAACATTTAATTATTTTTAAATAGAAACAAATTTATATCGGCAGCTATACCAAAAATGCTTGAGTTGGAACTACTTCTTACCTGCAGCTCCCTGGGGAGCCTCATCTGTACGCGCAGCTGAAGAGTTAACTCCATCCTGGTTGTTGTCAGGATCAGCCATCTTCTCCTGTCGGCGAGCTTCAGCTGCTCCTCTCTTGCCCAGGCCAGAGCCTCGCCGACTAAAGATTCAAAAAACAGTTTCAGACCTTAAGAACTGAGACACAAGACTTATTAACGTGAGACTACTCAAAACCACCTAACATTTTTATAGATTGCTACCATGGAGTTGCACAAACTAACAGATTCACATAAGAATCAGTCTTCACTAAGTCATCCAACTCTTCTTTACCATCCTTGCTCCACACCACAACAGTGATTTGTTTATACTAATGCATAACCACTAAGTCTTTATGTTACACCCCTCAACACAAGGCAGTCTGCCACCTACAACAGACAAAATGAGCAAGATGAAACTGACTATTGGTTACAAATCTCATACGCATTTGAAAAGTTTGATGACAGAGTAACAATCTTTAAAGGAATTTCTGAACTACTGAAATCAAAAAGTGAACTCTGATACTCAACTCTGTTCGCAGCACCAGAACACATTTGAGGGCACAAGCCTTTTTGAATTTGCTTTTTTGAACAATGTTGACATCACCACTACAAATATATGTGGTTAAAAAGAAAACAAATTCAAATGCACACTTAACAACAGAATCAGACTTCAGCAGCTTTTTTTTTTTAATGGCATAGAAGATGAAAAAGAAGCTGTGCTGGAACTAGTAAATGTAGTTGAGGCATAAGACAGAAAAATAAAGCTTGCTAAAGCTTCATAAGTTTACCTTGAAAATATATGCAACTAGAAAAATTATTTTCTATCACATTTACTCTCCCCTCCTATTGAATCTACAAGCTCTTTAAAATTATTAATTCAGTACTAATTTTCACCTGCATCAGAAAGAATATTAAGTACCTAGACATAGCTACTGACAAGCTAAGTCAGCTTAGCAACCTGAACTATTAAAATAGACTCCTGTGTGGTATCATCAAGTCCTATTTTTCAAAACAGTCATCTATTTTATTATTTGCGATGGACAGTAGTTTAGCACACTTTTTGGTTTTAGTATCTTTTTAAAGAACACCTCCCTATAGAAAGGGCTACTTAAACTTGTAATGTTAGCAGCTGAGGAACAAGGCCAGTTTTCATGCATGAAAGTGACATTAATATCAAAACACTGCAGTAATTCAAATTCATTATCTTAATTTTTACCTGGTGCTAGCACAGGAGCCCGTGGTCTTTTGCCGTGTGCTCCGCCGCAAACTGGGGAGCTCAGCAGGAGGTGATTCACTGCGCTTCTTCGTAGATTTTCTTAGACCTATGTAATATGTAAAGAATTGAGAGTAAATCAGTCTTATAAGCAGTTCTAGAAAGAAATGAGACTGCGGTGTACAGGAAGCTTCTATGCAGAAGAGTTTCTATGTAAGGACCACAATAAGCCCACATCAGCTTTTAATCACTTTACACTGCTATACCAATAAAAGAAAGGTTCAGCTATTTACTCTTATGCATTATTTTGAGTTAATATTAAAATCCAAGCTCTTACCTAGATACCTTTTCCTAACCTATACTATAGTTACAGAAGCACTTGTAAGCCTCATGCTGAACAGATATCACATTATGGGATATAAGTTTATTATTTCCACATTTGATCTTCAAAATACTTGAAACAAAAGAAGATATTTACTTTTGACAAAGACAAAAAGAAATTATAGGGGCTAGAGGAGACAGTGGAGGTTGCATCTGTTTTCCCTCTACATCCGAGTAAATCTAACCAACTTCGTCTTCTTCATTAGCTGGATTTATAGTCCCTTTTATTCGCATTAGTATGGCTTAAGAATAACTGCCTTAAATCAAAACCATGCTCCCCTCCAGGAGTCAAGCACTGCTTGTGTTGATATCTCTCATATGTATTATTTGTGTTTCTATTTCAACCACATTCCTTCAACCTGTATCAACATCATAAGGTCTTCTTTGAGGCAAATAACCAAGCATATCTTTGCAGCTTTAGAAAATAAATTCTCAAATTCTTAATTTCAAAGTATTTGCACTGCTGAAAGCTGACCCAACTCATTAATTTGCTCTACATTGTGCCTCCATTGTTCTGATGGTACATGCTACCACATACCCAGATAAATCCTGAACACACAAAAGACCCCACGCAATACAACATACTCAGATATGGAGCAAGCTTTTCATCAGGCAGAAATATCCCATAATAGCTTCCAGATCAGAAGACTGATGATTAGTGTCAAAATTAATTCCCCACCTTCACACTTCAGTCCCCCCCACCTCTACAATAAACAAACAAAACAGAGAGCCCCATAACATTCAATTTAGGCAAACGATTACTATAACAGATGTAAAGAATTTTGAAAGGATGAGAAAGTTAGGTCACTGCTCCCTCTTCTGGCAACAAAGCCAAAATAAAACATATTTAAAAGTGCAATGTTTTTGAGAACAGTACTTATCAAACCACATCCTCTCTATTTCCTTAATCCTAAACCATTCCAGGAATGCCAAGTTGTGGTACGGAGGGATGAAGTGATAAATATACAGTTAGATACTGAGTAGTTAACAGAAAAGGGAAAACCAGACTGCCCTGGTCAATAGTCTGTCATTTCAAGCAGGTTTTTTCAACATATTTGACCCAGGAACACAATGCCGTGTGCAGCTAAATTCCATGCAGATGAAGATTAACCCAATATTTGTGTAGTTAACACACCTGGCTTACTAAATCAAGAAGTTTGAAAACTTTAAGAAAACTATGAGATTCTCTAACAGCCACTAAGCACTGAACTGAAGCAGGCCAAGCACTTCAACTTTCAGATCAACTGTATATAAAGAACAAAATATGTAACTTTTTCAAATATTCAGAAAAGTAGTGGCATATTTACTATGTATGCTTCCAAACCAAAGATTTAAGTTGACATTTCTACAACAGAAATACATGATGACTCCAACAATATTTATATACAGTAAGACACTTGCAGGGGGGACAGAAAGGGAAGGGACAGGAGTGTTATAATGTGATACACAAAATAAAATCTGTTTGAAACAGTTGTAACAGGATGCCCCACGCCACAGCTATCTAAGCTTCTCAGGTACAAAGCTGCCCTCACAGCTGGTTACATTTTACAATAGAAAATGCATGTTTTGACTGGCACTAGGCACAGTGCTGTATTACTCCACAGACAAAACGTGCCTGCCACCCTGAGTTTGTATTACATACGTGGGAAAAAAGTGTTATAGGTACCAAGTAGCCTATGGTGAAATTGTGAGATGTACTTTTGCTTTCCATAATAAGTTAGTCACCCTGTTACAGTCAAGTACACTGGAAAAATATACAAATACATTTAAATTCTTTATGTCAGCACACCACTTACTGCTTTGAATCTGTGGATACTCATTTTCAATTAGTCAGACCTAAATATTTAATAACTCCCTATCAGCTTAGCAATAGGCTATCAATGAGACAGCACACACCCACTGTAAGTGAACTAAGACTGACTAAACCTGAATCAAAGTAGGATTTCTAAGGGCAAAGGTTTCACATAACAGCAGAGCTTAGTTTAACAGTGTGGTACACTCACTCATGTCCTATTGCACCCAAACCAGTCCCAAGATGCACAAAGTGCACATCTGACACACACTTTCTTGTTCCATTAGTATTCAGCTTGGTGATCTGAGGTTGCTCAGGGGTCAGACGAGCACAGACACGATGAAGCAGGAGGGCAATGAAGCTGTGAAATGGGCTTTTCCCATTACCCCAGCTGAGCCATTTCTTTAAACTGAATTACAGCAATAACAGGGATTTGGATAATGCAAAGAGTTACCCAGTTACTGGTTGGTGGATGAGCTACAGAATATATTACAGCCTGAGCACACAGAAGAGTCAAGCTCATTTTCTCCTGCCACTCAGGAAGAATGTTCTACTTGATGGATCTTCCTGTATGTTTCTCTTTTTGAAGTCTTCATTTCTCTATCTCTGATGTATCTACCAGGGCACATAAGAGCTTCCACCTTCCTCTATTAATTTCAAAGGCTAAAGAAGTAGCAATGAAAGACTTTTCAGAGCTTGTTCCCTTCCTGCTGTTCAATGCCACTCTGTATCCTTAGAGTTAGTTGTTTAGGAAGTCTTCTTAAATCAATGTTACCACCTGCAGCTTTTGCAAGTCTGTTGAGTCTTCCCAATACCATAAACTCAGGACAGCAAATTCATCAACACAAGACTGAACCTTCTTCCTTTCACTCAGGTTGTCCTAAAAATTTGACATCCCCTTTACACTACCTGCGTGGCCTACTGACTGTGTTAGTCCTCTACTTACACGAGCTGCAGAAGGCCAACAGCCCCAAGCCTTCACAGGGCACAACCAGCATTCAGAGATGGGATTAGAGATGCCCCTGACGAAGGAAAACACCAGTTGTACTGCCAGAGACAGACAGCAAGGGTTTTCAGGGGAGTCAGATTGATGTTCGTCTCCAGAAGTTGTTTATTCAGCCCTATTTCTGTAATATACAGAGCTACCATAAAGAGATTGGTTTCAAAGAGCTAGTAAAAGTTATGAACAGACTTTCAATATGGACATTCAATAAACCAAAGGAAAGCTATGTTTAAGCAGCTCATGTTCAGTAACTGCAAAAACTTTCGATGTAAACTTCAGAAATAAAGCAGAGGCATGTTTCTTTATGACAAACAGAAAAATTGCTTATGCCCTGACATCATCCTATTTGCATGCCAAACACTCATGTTAATGACTCTGAAGGGATATAGACTCAAACAGGCTAAACCTGAAACAGTGCAGCCTAACAGAAATCAAATGAAAAAAAGAAAGTAATCTTAAGAACATCTTCAGATTTAAGTGTATTTACTGGTCACCTTTTTTTTTTTTAAGGCATTTGTTGCTGCAGTAAATAAACAAATTCTGAATGCACTGTACTGCATTCACTTATTTTAAGTCTGAGTGTATTACCTAATCCAAAACAAAGTTAGTCAAACTTTCATAGACCATAACCTCAAAAGCCCTTTAATTACACTTCAGAGAGATTGTCAGTAGACATTTACTTGTTAGGACTGGAAGTTTAGACTTCAGATAGCTCTTGTGCTGGGCTGCTCTCCTCCTCACGCAATAAAGATAGGGTGAGAACAGGTGTTGTATGGGAAGACAAGACAATCTCCTCTCATTCTAATACTTCACTGCTCCACTCCTTCAGAACCAACCCAGACAGCTCATCCCTGTAATGAAACCAAGTATCTCCAAACTAGTCATCTTATTTCCTCAATCCCAAATCCACAACTTAAGCCTCTAACTACCATCACACAAACAGCACTGTTATCTACAACCCCAAATAAACAAATTCAGAGCTATTTTCAGATTCTTTTCTCCCTCACCTCTGACAAATCCCTTGAAGCCAGGAGTTATACACCATTCATTGGAGGCTCCTTGTCCACCTTCATGTGGCTTTTCACAGTATCCCAATAACGTCTCCAGCCCCAAAAATCTTAAAGTATTAGGAAAAACCTTCTCAGAGACAGCTACCCTAAGTTACCCTACTCTCAGCACTGTCCCAGCCATAGTTGCCAGCTTCTTCCTACTTAAGGCCACAAGACACTAAACAAAGGGCAGTGGAGACTTCCCTAATAATGGGGGCATCATTCAGCTTGGTTTGATGTTGTTACATAATCAATAAAATGACCCAATTCAGAACATTTCAAAAGCCCCCACAAAATATAGGGCTTCAAAGGGATGTGAAAATAGTCAACTCTAGAGAGCAAAACAAGAAACTTGCCTTCCCCCCAAGGAAGAAATATTTAGCTACAAAAATAGGGGTGAAAAACTTTATTCTTAAAATTCTGTAACTGCTAGTCAGTGATGTCACTACTGAGTTACACAGACTACTGTGTAACTGCAGACTCTGAAATTCACCTTGGCTGCATTTAATGCCTATTAATTATCCAGCGAGGACCGGGCAAGAAACCTCAGAAGAAACCTTCAATACGTTAAAAGCTTCCGCAAACATGGCAACCATGGCTCTCCTCATTCTTCTTTTCCATAAAGCCAGCTCAGCTCTTTCAGATTTTCCTTCAAAGATCACAACTACTAATGATTCTTCTTGTTCTTCCTGAACTGCAATATGCTGGGTGAAGAGCACTGCATTTATATAGACATGACCAACCATATGTTAGTCAGAATAAATCTCCCCTCTCCTCCTATTTTTCTTCCCAGGGCCACTACCCCTGGTCATTTCTCCCTGAAGTTTCTGGAGCTCCTTACACAGTTACCTTTCCATGTTTGTTTTTGTCTTTATCTCCCACTAGTTCTATAAGCCTTATTTCAAACGTCAGTTTCATATTATACCCCTATACAAGCCTACTGAGTTTTAGCCTTCACTTTCTACATAGGATTACTATGACTTCAAAGGACACATTTCCAGGTGTGTATACCTCAATTTAATCAAGATCACTGTTTACCTTACTGCTTTAAAAAGCTTTAGGGGTGTTAATATTTGTGTGAAAAATCACATACTTATGTTCCCTTATTCTCTAAGGGTAGCAGCTTGCTACAGAAAAAAGTTTGTACTTACCCATTCTTCCTCAAAAGCCTACCCTGGAGGTTTATTTTCTTGACACTTCTTAGTATTATCCAAGATGTGTATTTGCTTAACATATTTCAAATTTGTCCCAATATTTTCAACTTAGTGAAGCTGTATGACAGCCAAGTTATTTTTTCTTTTTTTAAAAAAGGGCTAAGCTAACAATTGTTATTGTTGATTCCAAGATCACTTCTATCTGTTGTCAAAGAGTTCTAATATGCTATTGGAAAGGTTGAGACTGAAAAACATCATAAAACTTTAAACTTCATTTCTAGGTAGGGTTCTTATTCTTAGTGATACTCATTATAATAACTTATTCTGATCAATGACCATAGAATAGTTTGAGTTAGAAGGACTAGATGACTTTTACAGGTCCCAACCCCCCCGCAATGAACAGAGACCTCTTCAACTCCATCATGTTGCTCTGAGCCCCATCCAACCTGACCTTGAATGTTTCCAGGAATGGGGCATCCACCACCTCTCCAGACAACCTGTTGCAGTATTTCATCACCCTCACTGGAAAAGATGTCCTCCTTATATCTACTCTAAACCTACCCTCTTTTAGTTTAAAGCATTACTCCTTGTCCTATTGCAGGAGGCCCTGCTAAAAAGTTTGTCCCCATCTTGCTTATGATTTCCCTTTAAAAGGCTGCAATAAGGTGTCTCCGGAGCCTTCTCTTCTTTTTTGATGCAGTCCAGCATACACTTGGCTGCCTGGGCTATAAGCACACACTGTCAACTAATGTTGAGCTTCCCATCCACCAACACCCCAGTCCTTCTTGGCAGGGCTGCTCTCAATCCCTTCATCCCTCAGCATATAACGATAACCTGGGTTGCCCCAACCCAGGTGCAGGATGTTCAATATAATAGCCACTGGAATAAGTTTTGCTGTAATCTACAGGAAAATAAAGAGGCATTAGACATTTTACACTTCATCGTATCACCTGTTAGTACTTCCCCCACCACCCTTAAATTGGGACATTTACTCTCTGAGTCTAGATCTAGTCTCTTACCATGCTTTGTGCCCCTTACCAGTGACTTTATGTCCATACACACCCATAGCAACTGGGGTTTGTGTCATGTACTTGAGCATCTTAATTCAACTTCAGTTTCTCTTTTGCAAAAAACTTTCGTGTAAGAGCTAAAGCTAGTCAAGCTGCCACTCTCAGAACATTCTTTGTGGAGACAGTTCAGGCTCATATTCTCAATGCTGTTTTTCAAGCTACTCCACGCACACCCCCCTTACATTGTGCTATCCCCCCCTTCCACTTCTCACTCCTTCCTGAAGCGTTGTAGCTTGTCACAAATTCCTCTCTGCCTTCACCTTGTCATTGTTCACTTATTGGATGTAAATTCTTCGTCCTCCCTGTTGCTTTTCTTTATTGCTAAAAAGTTGTCAGTAACAATGATTATATTTGCCAATAACTTATAGGTCAGCCCCATTCTTGCATGATTCCTACCCACTTTCCCCACACTCTACCCTGTGCTAATTCAGAGTTTTTACTCTGGAATTCATTACCCAGTAAGTTTTGAACCTTGGAGCAGGTAAATAAAACCTTGCCATAAAGAAAGTAACTGTTCTTCCCTACCCCAACACCATTCTTCCTCAATTAGGTTAGGTCATTCCAGAAGCAATACTCCAGTCATGCAAGTTATCCAGAACAAGCCTATTAGGTCAATTAAATCTACTTTGATTATACAGGAAAACATCAAGTTGCTCTTGTTTATTTCACGTATTTCTTGCATTAGTATAGGTATAGACATGCCCAGTTGGGACAGAGGCCACTTGCAATCATGCCTAGGTAAAGGAACAACAATAAGCAAACTTGGGAATCCAGCTTCTTAAGTTTTATAGAAAACATGCTGTAAGCAAATCATACAGTACACAAAGGCAGCATAACACAATTCAAAAAAAGTCTTGTTCAAGGCAACAGATTACAAGCATATCTGCACACTACCAAGCAGGTCCTCTGCTTAGAGACAGCCTATATTTCTTAGTGACAGAGAAGATCAGTATTTTGTATTCAAATTCAGAGACATTTTGTTGGAACTACTTAAAAGAAAGCAACTAACATCCTGACACATTAGGTTTATAAAATCACTGCTCTTAAAGTAACATCAGAGATTCTTACAGTAGGGAAAAATTAGGAAAGTGTGTTTGAAACATGAAACTACATATTATCTACCTGTTTTCCAGCATTTAACATTCCCGTTTCGGGACAAAAAGCTTAAGAAAATAAGCAAAAAACATCTGACAGGAGGAATATAATCAAGACATTTTTATAACATATGTCCCCATCACAACATCCAACTTTTAGCACATATTTTATTTTAAAAATTGATTTGGAAGACAGAAGCAACTTACAGAACACTGACTATACTTATATAAATTTGCTTTAACTGTAAAAAAAGCTTCAGGTTTTTAAAAGGTTTACTTAAAAGCTCAGCAGAATACACTTAATTTATCATAAAAAGATACCAAGAAAACAACAGAAGTATTTGTTTAGAAGATTTGATTTTAAAACATACATGCTTATTCTTCCACAAAAGAACTTACTTGCTAGCTTAGCCTGCAGTCCTGAAGGTCCAGGTTTTGATGCCTCCGACTTGGAAGAGCCTGGCAGAGACAGTTTTGTTTTAGGCAGACTGACTTTTGGGCTGAATCGAGCAGCCCAGTCAAACTTTGAAGAGCCACTTGTTTTACTCGGTTCTTTGTCCCTGCTACTCCTTCTTGGACTGGGGCTGGATGCAGAACGGGAACGTCTAGCCTTATTCTGGTCCTTTCCCTGTTTCACTCTGGCACCCTGAGGAACAGTAGAAGAAGCAGAGGCAACAGCAGAAGAGGAGGAGGATGATGTGGAAGCTGAAGAAGAAGAATCAGTGATGGTGCTACACCCAGCTTTGGCTGAGGTCACCGATTTTGAAGCCAGCTTGGAGAGTTTTGCTGACTTCTCTTCAGCGCCAGTTGATTCAACTGCTGAACCACTCTTTATACAAGACAGATTCTCTGTCCTTTTTCTTTTCTGACTTCGGGAGCTACCAGCAGCTCCACCCTTTCTGGTGTGAGCCTTACTTGTTGATGGCAATTGTGTAGACTTCGGCTGTTCTTGGTCTAAGTGTCTTCTCTTAGTTTTAGTATGTGGCTTGTTAGTTTCCAAGGAAGTGTCAGTGTGTTGAAGTGCTTTGGGTTTTTTAGCAGAGCTAGGAGAATTGGTCCTCCTGTAATCTGGACTAGCACTGCGTTTAACTCCTCTGGAATTGTCTTTCTTAGGCACTTGCCCCGTTTTTTGCTTTTCTGAAGTATTGACTCTTTCTGGATCTTCTTCTTGCGATGTTAAAGCAGCAGATGAACTACAGCCTCTGTAAAAGCAAGCAGGAACAGCATCAGCATTGAACTCAAGAAACCTCACAGTTGCAACAGTTTTGCAATTTAAACCTCAGCATTCTCTAGTAATCAAGGAAACACTGTTGATTATTAAGTTTACTTTGAAACAAAAAAAACCCCATGCTCATATGAGAACAGTCACAAAAATCTTTGCTAGCATGAAAATTATATTTCAAAATCAAATCATAGTACACTTTTTTTAAAAAAGGAAAAAATGAGGCAACTTGGATAGAGTTTACTACCTTTTTTATATACATATCAAACTGATTAAAAAGAAAAAAAATTCAAGCCATGAAGCTATCACCTTAATGTTTGAGAATGTAAGTTCCACAAGAGAGTAAGGAGTGCTCAGTAATGCATAACTAGTCATAACTGGATTCTAGGGAGGATCTTAATGAATGGATAGTTTCTCATCAGTCTTGAAACTAATGTAATGAATCACATACAAAAATGGTATAATTATCTTCTATATGATAGAAAACTGTTCCAGTGTATATACAGCAGAAGTGTATTAAGAGCAGATAAAGCACGACCAAGATGATTACTATGAGCACTGGCATACTTTAGATTATTACATTTCAACTAATATTGGACATTGCTCAGAATTCCTTGGGCAATCTTCCCCCCTTTGAAGCGGGAAAAGGGGAGAAAGATCTTGCAAGCATACCAGGACTAGTTATGCAAAAAATTGTTTCCTCCCCATCACTGATGGAATGCTCTTAGCTGGTGAATTAATAAAAAAACAAACCACAAACAGAATATGAAACATGGAAATCTCTGCCAAATGCAATAGAATGCAATTAGTTAAAAAACTATTAGTCATACATTTTATAATAATCCCATATAACTAGCTATATTATACACAGTTGTGAAGCACAGGTAACACTGGTTAACAAATGAATATGAAGCACAATTACCTTTTAGAAAAGTGTCCTTTGGACTGCTCAGAAGTGGTATTAGACTGCACTTTGGGTGTCTTTGAAATAGATTTTCTATTCTCAGGAGGGCTATGTGCCTTATGTTTTGCCTGCCCTAAGTGTGACCTGTCAGCAGAAAGTCAAAACAGAAAGCTATCAGGATTCCAAGATACAGATACAAACCAATAGGTGGAATTATTCTTTTTGGACCATTTACAAGTATTAGTTTACAGCTTCAAACCTTTCTATATCAAACCCTAACATTAAAGCAGTATCTTAGAAGAATCACCTGATGCAGTTCCAAAATCAATACCAGTGTAACTGTTCTGTAGAGCACACAACTATTTAGTCATTTTAAATGAACAAGACATCTTCTCAAACTTGAGCTGTGCAGACAAATTCAATTTTCTGGTATGTAAGTGAATAAATCAGTAATCTTAACCATTAAGCTAGCACAGTAAGGCATGAGACTAGAACACCTATCAAAGGTCTCCTCTCAAAAATAGATATATATTCATCAACCTCAAGATTCCATGCATTACAACTTTATCCAGTTATGACTGTTTACGTTTGTCTCTTTCCTCTTCAGTTTAAGAAAATCAAATGCTCAGAATGGGAATTAAACCAGTTCCACTCAATCGGAAAGCTCAGCACTGCCAGTTATTTCCGGGCTGCAGATTGACCAATTCAAAGGACTGAGACCTGTTTGGTAACAGCTGAAGTAAGAGAAATGAAGAAACACGTGCTACCCGTGAAGGCAGTCAGGTGAGACAGGAAGCTTGTGATGTCAGAGAAAGGAATGAGTTTCACTTTAGATAAGCTAAAAGAGGTCTTCCAAGCTGCATGCAAGAGAAATGGTTTATTGGATGAGCTCTGACTGGAAGACAAAGATCATACTATACCATAGATACAGTTTAAGACTTAAGTACATCTTCACTAATTCCATGTGTCTTTTCAAAACCAATGAGAATTACCATCTGCAAGACTCAAAAGAGACAGCTCATCAGCATTTAAAACAGCATAGTATAAGTAATTGCTAGAGACATCTCATTGTACTTCCCTGGATAGAACACATTTTTGATTCAGCTGGCACCAGGAAAACTCTATTGTGTATATCCTACCTGTATGGAAACCCCAAGCACCACTAGCCTTTATGAAACCTCAGACTGCTCTAGTATTAATGCTGGAAGAAGCAGTGTTTCAAAGTTAAAGAACTGTTTATTGTATGCTTAAATGCTATTAATCTAGACTATTTCGCCCTCGGAGTGGAGCTATGCAAATATTTTTGAATCATAGGGGGGAAGAGGAGATTTCAGATTTTTATATCCTGCTCCAACCCATGATCCCAAACATCAGAAAGTTTAGGAAAAAAGAATAAGTCTTTTTCTTAAGAAGTTCCACAAGCTTTCAATAGCTTCTTCCAACCAAATGCTAGAAATCTAGTAGCAAAGGCAGAGCTAAGTCTGCTATTGACCAGAAAGTTTCACCATCTTCTTAAGGATTTTAATACAACCTTAACATAAGCTTTAGAAGGAAAGTCTAATCACTTAAGTGATAACCATATGATAATTTATTTACAAAGTCAAAGTGTTAAAACTTCCGTAATACGCTTTTCTTGATTACTTTGGAAGAAACAGAGGAAGAAAAGTTCTCATTTAGCCCATTACTCAAATAGCTGAGTGCACCTGTACAGCACAAAGCATTTTCTGTGGCTTACCTTTCTAAGAGTGTAACAAACTAAAAAGATTAGATTAATTAATTAGAACTGGATTCAACTTACTTCTTAAAGTATTCACAGAACAAATCATCAAACATCCTTTCAAATAAAACATAGCTAAAGCAATGAATCAAAACATCAAGCACTTAAATCATGCACTGAAGCGTTTCCACTTGTTCCAGACAAGTCTCCACCCACCTTTAAATTCTTTGGGTTTTTGTAAGATTTACAAATATGTCATACCAACATCCAATTTATGTGGACCAATAAAGCTACAACCATATCCTGGGGACTGTGAATACCATATCATGCAGACTACTTGCATTTGCTTTATTTTCTGTATTCATCAAACTATCAATAGAAATAAAACTTATAGCCAGAACAGAAAGGCTACACTAGAAACAAACACAAAGTCAAAACTGATAAGGATTATAAGGATTTTTTTTCCACTGTATTTTTTTTTAAGAGACCTACTATTCTCTCAGTTCTCATTCTTTGAGTTCAATCATTCACCTTGCACGTGTTGCAAAGAGAAGGTACACAAGACACTAGCAACTGTACAAGCAGTAGCATATCAGTTTAAAGGAGCATGGCATTAGATTTATTTAAAAAAGCAATAGCACAGATGAAGTAAGGTGTGTAAACTCCACCTGTCTTCCCCGCCAATTCAATCATTAAATTCAGTTTTTACACAAGTATCAGATAAGATACAAACAGTTGACATGTTACCAGGACTGGTCTAAAAAATAAATCCTGTTTAGAACAACAGTACTATAACTGACAAAAGCATTCTTCTTGCTTTAGCATTTGAAAAAGGTCAGTCTGAAGTGTCTTCCAGATTCTGCTTATACCAATATCCTCTATTCAGCTAACAAGATCTCATTTCTAATTTAACCTTCAATCCCAAGTCCACAAGAATATGCATATATTGTATTCTGAAAACTTCATACTTTGATACAAAAGTGCATCAGCATAGCAGTCATTTACATCAAAATTTATACCCTACTTAAATACTACCGTTCCTGAAGATTTCAGGAGACTAACAACATGCAGATTAAAAGATAGATGTCACTACCATTTCATGCCACTAAAAGAAAAAAAAAGTTTGCAGCACTAGTAAATTGTTCTAGTACAGAGGACACCACTTCCATTACTCCATACCAATAAACTGGAACATTATTCACAATTAAAAGGAAAAGACAACCGCACCAGTTCCAGAAAAGATCTTATTGTGTGCCTCACAATATCACTTCCAAATTGTTTCCATTCAAAATAAATACTATGGCATCACTGGGAACCGAAGACACAAGGGCACAATTCTTCAACACATTCAGTGACAATGCAGACACAGAGTTAAAGTGACAGTAAGTACCTTCCACCCCCTCTTCCTGCCTCCATGAGAAGTGCTCTCATTAATGCATCTGCTTCCCCCTCCTCTTTGGTTTACAGCTGTAAAGGGAAGCTTTAGCATCATTATTGCTTCCTTACAAACCTGTAAAGAGCCATCCTTCAATGGAAAGTGCTGGAAAAGATAGTTCAGACAAGGATTCATGCAGTACAATTAGGAAGGTGCCATCGTAACACTAATTCTAAGTCTGAGAAGTATTCAGTGTTACCTTCCTATTTGGTAGTAAAGCCAGTAAGAACTGTAACACCTAGAAGAGCAGACAGTCATCCAAAGTACAAAGTTATTTCAACATCTCTACTGACATCAGAAAGTGAAAAATCGCATTAGTCCAACTTCATCAAGGCCAGTTTGGTTCTACGCATTACATTAAGGGAAAAAAAAGTTCATCAGTTAATACAGCAGTTTTCCAAAACACTTGCTTCATCCAGACAAAAGCACACATGCTAAGTTTACTAACAGTTTGTGCTGCAAAAGTTTTCCTACACTATCTATGGGCCTAACATCATTGTTTGTTTTGGGTGGGCTTTTTATGTGTGTTTGTTGTTGCTTTTAATAAACAAAACTGTAAAAATCAAACACTCAAAGCTTATTTTAAGTTTCTGTGATGAGTGTGAAGTTGTTAGTAAAACTCCAGGAGAAAACATATCACAGGCTTTTCCTGCTCGTTTTGACCACAAGTACTGATGTTACTAGGGTGACATGAAATAAGCCCAGTCTAGAAAAAAATAGGTTTGCACTGTTGCTTCCAGATTAAGCCAAATCCACAAGTAGTATATGTCACAAGAGTTTTACATACCAGACCAAGAAGAGTTTGGGATTTCCACAATCTTCAATGGAAGTGAACAGTAGCCACTCCGCAAGTTAAATTGATAAAGTTTTAACAGAAGACCTTTAAACTGCAAACAGTTGAAGACTATAGAAAAAACACACATTACCATTCAGCTTGGAAGCGATATAATTCTCTAGGCTCTCTCCTTTATAACACCTTCCTTAACTGAAGTCTGTAGTAATGTTCACTCCAGTCAGAGCACAAGAGACAGAATTAAGGGTATTACAAAGGCATTGGGCTTACACTACCAATGGCTATTCAATCAATCACTTAACATCAGTGGACTTCACATCAAAGCCTGAAATTACAGTCTAAGTGACAAACTGCACAAACTTTTCAAGTTAGTGTCACTTAATTGTATTTTGAAAATGCATGCACTTTAGCCACAAGAAAGCTTTAAGAAAAAAGTTGTTGCATTTCCAGCATTTAGAAAGGTATTTATACAAAGCAGAAATGTCATCAAGTACACAAGTTCAGACAGTATTGAAACTTGTCCTTGCTCAAAGGATAATGATTGCATAACTATGACCAAGATGAAGTAACCTTCCCCAACACTTCAGAAGGTGTAGCCCTAAAGTTTACTTATAAACTTTGTGGCTAATTTTAGGTGTGAAGCAACAACCCCATAGAGACTCACATTACTACTTCATTCCCTTTACAATACTGGGGAGGGTTGTTTTGTGTGAGGGGGGTGAGTTGTGTATGTATTTTCAGTTTATTCTGATTTGGCTGGGCAGTGGTTGTTTTGGATTTTTAGGAAACACAGGGATCTGATGGAGTGGCTGAATAAAATCTCATACTATCTGCACAACTACCTCAGCAAGCAAAGCAGATCAACAGAAGAAAATTCATAAAGCAAGATACTTATGATTGAGGAGCAACATCCACTATCTATGCATTCCAAGTGATTCCTACTTCAAAGCAGACCAGATTACAAACACAAGTAACCAGGATACACAAACTGCTCTCCTAGAGCACAACTTGCAGCTTAGTTTCAACCAAAGAGATTCCAATTCAAGTGCTCCAAGACCATTCCATGTTAGCCAAAGCACAGCAGGTGAGGATGACAGATTTGCTTCAAAAGAACATTCCCAACTCCAACTAAAATACTAATGTACAATGCATCCTAAGTTATTTCTTTTGCACAGTATGAGCATATTCTTGAAAGTGGTCTTTCCACAGATCCTTCATTCTCTTTAAATGATTCTACAACTGAAATTCAAGAGTTTCACATTACAGATGACAAATGCAAGGAAGAGACTGAACATAAGTTACTATCTCAAGTGCCCCGAGATAACTAACATAAGAAAAGGTGTGTTGGAGTTTTTCATCTGCTTGTTTTAGCTTTGTTTTTTTTCTTTTGTGGCTTTTTGGGATGATTGAGGGGGTTTTGCCTTTTTTTAATATAGCAGCCAAAGCAGTAGGTACCAACAGAACAGAGCAAGGCATATCAAAGGAGGTACAAAAAGCTGTGAACTCTAGCCCCTTCTATGTATTGTTCAGCAGCAGAACTAAAACATACTCTCTCACTGCATCCTAGATCTGTGTAAGTACGAGTCTTGAGGTCTGTGTCTCAAGACAGGCAAGCAGAGAAAAAGTGACTGTCATTTGAGAGCCTCTTTCCATTTCATCTCCAAACTTTTCAAGGACACGATAGATCTGTCTTACATTGTTTCTTGAACAATAGCCATTTCTGCCCAGCAGCTTACTAAAAAGGATATACAGTAAGAGAAACTGAATTGATTATAAAGTTTATATTAACCAGCATGCTTTAGGCAAGCTTTTTTATATGCTTTACCAGCCAAAAATACTCATTCAGAGGTGGGAAGGCAGGGGAAGTCTTGTTCTAAAAAGCCCACATCTTCAAAAGGTATGGTAAGCTTCTGTCCCCTTTACTTAAAGAAAGGGCTTTAGTTGCAAAGCTCTAAAATAGTTCAGGAATGCAACACACTCTTGCTCAAGGAAGTCTGACTGACACAGATTTGGTGAGGTGTGAAGAGGTACAGCCATTTAAGACAGGTGGCATCTGCAATCACTGTGTGACAGCATAAGTAACAGATGACAATGCACCAAGACACCAGATAAGTAAAAGAAAATAGTGCAACCCCTGTAATTCTTCAATTTGTCTGACTTGTTGTAGAGCTTCTCCCTTGCATTCTGCTATGAAATCTGAGTAAGTAGTAGATACCTGAAGAAGAATCCCCCTCCCCATGCCCAAATAACTTGCCTCTAGTTTTTATTCCAGGGAGGTTATTACACTGAAATTGATGTGGGGTGAAAGAGTTGGTATCTTAAACATCCATTTAGACAGAGATAACCCAGAACAGAATAAAGGGTTCACCATGCCTCATTTAAAGAGAGTATTGTCCAAAAACAGTTCTAGCTTGCAAAATAATCAGCTACATTCCCTCTCCTTATACCACAGAAGCCCAGGACACAACCCTTGTGTTCATCACCTGCTTTTCAATTTGTACAGTAGATACTAGCTTAGAAAAGATGAAGCTGCATTTTGCAGATTGAATTATCTCCCCCAAAGTTCTTTAGAATAGTGACTTTGTTCCCAGACTTTATACTACGAAGAATTACACCTCATCTTCATTACATGCTATAGCCAGATCCCTTAATGAGAAAAAAATTTTTACTTTGTTGCCACTGACTGCAATATTTTAATGCTCTTATATCAAAAAACTCAAGCCCAAGATACATGTATTCTAACAACTATACCAGTAACAACTCTGAAGAAGAACACAGACACATGCTGCCTACCCAATACCATAACCTTCCTTCATTAGGCTAATATTTTAACAAAACTAATTGAAGATTTATACAGGCTTCACTCACTCAGATGAAGACTCTTAATTCCTTAAAGGACATAGAAATAATTACACAGCCAGCATCCACAGAAAAGTTTCAAGAATTTTTTTGTCCTGCACTGCAGAGGCAACCACTTACAGAACAAATACAATCTGGTCCACTTGCTTGCTAGTACAAGTATATTAAAGGATAGCAAATCTTTTGTTCTTGAACTATTCAAAGTGCAAGGATGCCAGTTATTCAGTCTTCTCTAACAGAGACACATATTTTCCCAGATTTCACACACTAGAGTCTCCCTGTCCATCTGACTGTTCTGTCCCATACGCCCCCCCCAATATTTTTGTTATCAGGGAAAGAAGAGGGGGAATGAATTTGTAACTATCTGTGACTTGTGGAATTTTTCCCCATAGATCTGCTACCACTATTTCAGCTGAGCATTCATGATAGTGAGTTATCCTTGTTTTCATCCCATGCTATAACAACATAGATAGCATTTCAGTAATGCAAAAAGATTTTTTCAATGCTTGGATTGAAGGGTGAAAAACTTCATTCTTTGATTAAATTACATAAATTTTGATCTCGTACATTAAAACACACTCAGAGAAAACAGTCATACCTTCCTCCTACTGCGTCGTCTTGTGGCTGGGCCCCAGCAGTGTTCCTCTGTGAACGTCGCAGTGACCCCCCTGGATTGTTATTAGGCCGGTTGGACATTGGCACCTCTCTCCTGAAGGGACATACCCTTTCTAGACACTATCATTCACTGAAAGACAAGAGAGAGATTGTCATAAGACACGTGACACAAAGACTCACTGCCATACCTCAACAGGCAAATGTAAAATGCTATTGTTTAAGCAAAAACTTAAGACAAAAACCTTTAAACAATTTTTAGTTAAAAGGTACACGGATGAAGATTCTTCTCAGAAACATTTAGATCCTTAATACAGAGCAACTAGTTTTCAGTACATATAGCATACAGATGAGCCACTGGACTAGACAATCTTTAAAGGGCCCTTCCAACCCAAACTGTTCTATGATTCTATGACAACACATGTCTTTTCTGACTAGCTTCTGTAATTATGTTAAGGAGACAAGACAAATGCAATTTCAGATAACCTGAATTTGTCAACCTTAAGGAAAAGCACATTAGCTAGGAAAACTCGGTGCTTGATAGAGAATATTAGTATTTAAGTATTTTAACTCTCCTTGTGGGAGATGACAATGTCAGTTTCAGGAACAAGCAGGAGTATCCACAAGACTACAGAAGTAACTTAACTACAGAACAATAGGGTTTAGAAAGGACCTCTAGATATCATCTAGTCCAATCCCCCTGCCAGAGTAGGTCCACCTACAATAGGTTACATAGGAACTTGTCCAGGCAGGTTTTGAATGTCTCCAGAAACTGAGACTCCACCACCTCTCTGGGCAGCCTGTTCCAGTACTCTGCCACAGCAAAGAGGTTCCTCCTCATGTTTAAGTGGAACTTCCTATGTTCAAGTTTGTGCCTGTTACTTCTTGTCCTGTCACTAGACACCACTGAGAAGAGACCAGCCCTGTCCTCCTGACACCCTCCCTTTAAGTATTTATACTTCATCAGATCAGATTGATCAGATCCCCCCCTCAGTCTTGTCTTCTCCAGACTAGAAAAAGACCCAAGTCCCTCTACCTTCCAAAAGCTACTGTCTCCAATCAGATTTATGCAACTTCCACTTACAAAAAGATAGATACATAGTAATTCAGGAAAAGCAATATAGCTACACAAGCAGGAAGTTCTTGCCTATGAGAGCTTAACTAGCGGGAAAAGATATTTGAGACAGGCAAATTAATACATGTACACGATTATCTTTAAAAAATAATTAATACGATGGCTTTGTATTAATACTTTTAGAATTGTTTTATGACTGCTAGAGCTCTACAGGTATTATTTTGGTAGTTATTTACAGATGATTACCAAAACACCCAGCTGCAAACCTCAGAAACAGAAGGATTTCAAGAGCAAGGCTCGCTTAGCTCCTCAGTGATGAGAGATAACTTCTGTGTTGTGCTAAATTAGTATTTCTATACAGAGAGCACAGCAACAGGACCACAACCAGCAAATCCAGTTTTACTGTTTCAAATTGCATGGAATCTAGTTTAAAAAAGCATTTGCAGGTGAAAAAAGCCACAAGGAAAATAAAAGTTTAAGAACACAATAGTCTATATGTTGATTCAGTATATATTATATCTACAGTACAGTAAGCAAGAAGTGTGCCAACAAAAGGTTCAGAACTTTTCAGCTGCAGATAGCAAATGCCTCCAACAACGTTAACTGTCAAGACCCAGCCTTGTCAGTAAAGCCACACAACACTTGACTGTATTTGTCTATTCCTCTAAAAGAACCTATAAAGGTAAACGAAAATGAGTAGAAGTTATTCCATTTTCCTGTAGGCCATAATAAATGAGGTACATAATACTATTATGCAAACCATTACATCATATGCCTAGCACAATAGCAAGAGGAACGTGTATATGATCAATACACCTGCATAGCACAAGAAATTAATGATCAGGATTCTTCTAGCTCAGATTTAGTCTTATTACACCGTAATGACACAGTCTAGTACTAAAAGCTCCTGGTTAACATGCCAAAAATATTTTGAATAAGCTCCAGGAAACAAGTGGAAACACAAAAGAACAGGTCCCCATCCTAACCCCCACATGACAGGAGTCAAAAGCATCTGTTGAAAGTTCATGTCCTTTCCACTAAGGGGTCCAACACAGCAGCAGACAGAAAAGGCAGAAAGTAGAAAGAAACTAGCAAATCATTGTCTTTACCTTATGCTTAGTAAATTAAAAGAATTACAAATTAAACAATCCCACAAAATAGATTTCTTCAATGAACTTTGTAGATAGAAGTCTTAACAACTGGGAAGTTGAGAAAGCTGTAAACCTTACTCAGAATCATCCCTCTTCATGATGATTCCTCTACATCCTGACTCCTTAATCATAGCAAATATTCCTACTAACAAAAACGTTTAAAGCTTTTAACCAACACATGACACCTTCAGTCTACAAATTCTTACACTTTAGAGCACAAAAAAAAATTACAATGGAACAGAAAAAGCCTGCTATACCTGGCAATTATGCCAGCCTGTTAGTGCAGCCAGACTAGTCAGGCTGAGG
The DNA here is from genome assembly GCA_004320125.1 of Scolopax mira. Lineage (NCBI taxonomy): Eukaryota > Metazoa > Chordata > Aves > Charadriiformes > Scolopacidae > Scolopax > Scolopax mira. The sequence goes on along the minus strand of BJBW01000070.1, from coordinate 115,602 downwards.
AGGTAGCATTCTCTGCAGAGTACACTGCAGAAGCAAGCCAACGAGCCCAGCATTAACTAGGCTGAAAGCTGATCAAGGTTCCAGCACAACCTAGGGGTCTAGCTGAAGTCACTTATAGGCACTGTCAAGTGCTGTTGGGCATCCCTTGTTTCTTTGCATTCAAACACCAAATGAAAAAAATAATCACTTCATAAACATCAGCAAGGTGGCACATTTTGTGCCTTTTCTCAAAGGATGGAGTAGCATCCCCTGCTGTAAAAAGGCCAACAGAAGTTGAAATCGGGTAGTAATTTCAAACTATCTGCCATACCTCAAAACAGCTGCCATAGATCTATAGTATCACCCTGTACTGAGTGTAAGGACCAACTGCATTCTGCTCTGTGAGGTCAACCACATATTTCCCCACACAGGGCCAGTACACAGACTCCTCCACAAAAGACTAGAAGAATTAGCTGAAAAAACCCATCATATGGGCAATCGTGGTGCTGTCTAGTGAAACCAGTTTAATGTTGATCTGTCTGGGTGAGCCACCTACTTTAAGTACTCTTATGCTTATAAGTTATGCAGCACAGTGTGTTGTCAACACATGACGTTTTCAGCTGTGTAGAAGAATGAGGTGGCAGCTGTTTTATCCTGCAAGGCATCTGTCAAGTCAAGATGTCCAGAGTTACCTTCTATATTGAAGCCTCTCAACTGTGTTTCTTGTTGTGTAGTGTGTTACCATACAACTCCCAGTTGCCTTTAAATATAACGCTGCTGCATGATTCGGCTATGACCTTGAACATCAAAGTATTAACTTAAGTTTCGCTACAAGAATCTGAAGCCACATAATACTATGCCCACCATTAATACAAGTAGGGAAAAGATCTTTTTAGGGGGTTACAACTGTGTCTTCCACATGCTAGAACAAGAAAAGAGCCTTCAGTTTCCTAAAACTGAACTGTTATCAATCAGACAAACAACATCCTCTATCTGTAAACCTCAATCCCAGCTTGGCTTACTCATCCCCTTCTTTAGATACCTAAATTCAAAGGAGATGGGCAAGCCCATAGATCAGCTGAATGCACTAGTCCAGTCCTGACACATTTTCAGACAGTTTCCTCAACTACACTGAGCATTTTCCCCACACACGATAAGAAAAAGCTGTAACTGTACATCAGACCTCTGTGCTTCAGTTGACAGGCTTTGTGATTTGAGAATTTTAAATTCAGGTCTTCTTCTAGCATAAAGTTTTTGGTAAACAAGCCATTTTATTTAATGTTTCACAACCTATTCTTAACTGTAATGATGCTAAATCACTGGCCTGCAGATGCTCTCCTCATAAGCAGACTCCTTAAATTGAGGATGAATACTAAAAAAGATTTAAAATAAACACACAATGTATCTTCTGAACACATCTAACAGCACTGACATCCAATTGTTACTATCTCACATAGTTGTCGTAAACACAGATTGATTAGCATTAGCAGTCATCTTTGTTAATGTATAGGAATGCAACTAGAATTAATTTCTGCAGACCTAACATACCTATTACATTATAGCTAATGTATAGCCAATGTATTACTTGGAGAGGGTTCCACAGGAGCAAGAGATAAAGCAGCACCCGTCAACTTGCAGTGAAGCCTTTACTTTTCTTGCCCATGGAAAAACCAACAGGAAGTGACTGGCACTTCTCCATATCTTTGAAGCCAGAGGACACTGACAACGAGAGAACAAGCCTGTCTCAGCTTATACTGAACACCCAAAAGCATTCCCTGAAGGGTACTGTAAGCTGTGATGTAGGCAACGGAGCAGATAAGTAAACTGAAGCACTCCAACCAGCTCTAGGGCCACTAATGGCATAAAAAGCAAACTGGTAACAACCCTATGAAATGGAATTAAACACTTCCACAAGAAAAGAGCTTCCTTAATCTAAGTGGATGAACTCTAGAACTTGTTTGTGGGGGATGGGGAAGTAAGGTTCTTTGCAAGAGTCCTGGTAGTACAAGAATTTTTCAGGCTCTTACACTCCAGCTTCCTCAATATTTATGGATATGCCTAGTACCTCTGCCTATAATACTCCATTATAATGCCTGTTACCTGCTTAGAGTTTAGCACACTGGTCAGCACACTTTGTATTTTACACCTTGGCCAAAAAAACAGTGCCATACTTAAAGCCGCAGCAAGCCAGCTTCTTAAAATTGCAAAGACTTACTGCCCTGAAGACAGTACTAAGCAAAAATGGGGGAAGGAGGAAAAGACAATGCATATAAACATCTTCCTGTAAGTTCAGAACATTTTCTTCCAGTAAGTTGCACATCTTGCCAGCCAGAACCCAGAGTTCAGCATACTTATCAGAAAATGTCACGTCTAAGACTTCAGATTCATATTCTTTCACCTCCATATAGATAACATTAATTTACTTGATCAGCTGTATCTGTGATAAATCTAGTCAGTTTAGGTAGAAGCAACATTCCAAATATACAAGCATACAACACATTTAGAAGTTGAGACATAAATTGCAACTAAAGTAGAGAACTTACTGCATACAGCTCAGTAACTGTCGAATTGTTTTGGACCTCCATTACTTCATTTTAATCTGATCTCATTGCTGCACCTCATTTTTGCTCACTGCTGACAATATTCTCCTCATTTACCTGCAAACATACACACCTATTTTCTTGCCTTGCAAGCAAGCACTTGCAGGTACTCATTCAATTACTTCTACTACTTCACCAGCTGAGTCAGAAATTCATTAACACTTTTTAGTCCAGTTAGTTGCTTTAAAAACAAGTCTTGAGCAGTTTGATTTTGACACAATACTCTTCCTTCTACACTACATTCTCTAAATCCAACAGCTACCCACTCTGCCCAGTTGTTTTCCACTGCAATTCTCACCTCCAAACATAAATTTAATGTTGAAGATCCATCTAGGCAGAAACTTGTATTTGTCCCTTTCTGTTTGTAGAAATAGTTCATGGAATAGTTAAGAAGCGAGTACAACATACTGAAGATTTCCTTGAAAAAAATTCCTGTGACATCTCCCAAATTCTCATCATCCCTGCCTTCTTCCTGACAGCAAATTTCTATACACAAACAAGGGAAAAAGATCTTGTTCTATGAGCTGCAAGGTACAGTAAGGTGGATGGATTTCAACTGCCTTTGTACAAATTCAGGGTTATTCAGCTGCATGAAAGCATTGAGCCTTAAAGAATGATGAAATTTTCTTCTTCCAACATAAGAAAATAAGTGGTAACTTGCTTTTCCTATCTGCTTCCATTTCTACCTTCTCCCCATTAATAGCCATAAGCTGTCTACATGATTTAAAGGTCGCCAGAGTACACTAAGGCTTTCCTGCAGTATTGTGTCTAATGATGTAAAAATTTCACATGATGACTTATCAGATGAACTTCTTTTGATACAGAAACCATACAATATTGCACCTAATCACTAGGCTGGACTGCATGCTTTGTGTATTCTCCCTCTCCGATGCTAAAGTAAAAACAAAAACACTACACAGAAAGACATGCACAGATACACTAGAGTAAGATTCATTACATACAGGAAAATCTGAAGAACAAAAAAGATTCTAGAACCACCTAGTACTGTACCATTACCTCACTGCTGGTAAGCCAGAAAAGTAAGAATGAAGGAAGCTGTTTCTTAAAAATGAGCATGTTAAGTGGTAAGCAAACAGATTTCTACACCTCTTCCAGCACAGAATTTCTACAAACTTAAACAGTTGCATCACTTCTGTCAATTTTCTTGGAAGACATTAAAAAGATATTCATGGGAAGACAAGCAGAGTTTAACAGCCTGCAGAGGCAAATTCCTCTTCAGACCTGATGACTTTTTGATGCAGGGTTCAACTGGCATACAAGAACTTAGCCAAAATCATTAGAAAAACATCTGGTCCAACCTCCTGTTGAAAGTAGACCTTAAATAATGTTAGAGCTCTCCCATTGTGCTGAGGAGTGACAATTTCCAACAACACTGACAAAATCTATTCTGAGATCTGAGCAAAACCCAAGAGGCAGAAGGTGAATTATGAGATTACCCAAAGAAAGGGGAAATAAAAATCCCAAACTAAGCAAGATGTCAAAACATCATGACAGATACAAAGGCATGCAGAGAAGACACAGATTATCAGAAAATAATTTCAGCAGAAGCATTTGATAAATAGTCATGCAATAGATGCCAGTTCAAGTAACCCAAGACCTCAGATCTGTGTAGATACACAGATGTACAAGGACCTGTACTTGTACAGGTCCCTCTTTTCTTTTCAGAGGTTGTCCCTAGGAAACAACTCCGGCCTTCTTCCTCACTGCAAGTATGGATAGCTCAGAAAGCATTCCCTCCCCTTAAGTTCCTCAAAAATAGAACACAATAACCTGCAACTAAATTGAGGAAGTAAGCAAAATGAGCATGCAAGCTACAAGCATCAAAAGGAGTCCAGTCACTGAAGTCATTATAGACTTAGGACTAGCTCACATGTCCACTTTTACACCGTGTAACTTTATATAATACCTAAGCTGTTAACCAGAGAGATTTTTTTCAGAACTGCTGACAAAAAAAACCCCAACACCTTTAGTAAAATATTCTTCTTAAATTCATTTACAATGGAGGAGTTCTTTTTAATTCAGCTACTCTGTGATCATTAGAGTGGAAGCATTTCTTAACCATTTCAAAAATACCCCATACATCAAAAGAGATATTGCAGATAACTTCTAGAAAACCAGTAGGCCATAAATACACTCAAGCTACAGCCTCCATAGGGTGGGAAGAGGAATATCAGTAAAAGAACAGGAGTTACCCTCTATTCCACTGACTTTACAACAGCCAGCCATCAGAAGATGATGGCAGCTTTCAGGACTTCCTACATAGGTTTTCCCTTACACAATCTTTCAGGAGCTTAGACGTTGCTTAAGCCTTCTAGCAGAGACAGCAGCAATGCAGAAGGCTACTTTCACAGAATCAGCAAAATGAGCAGCTAGGAACTCTAAAGGATGAAACCACCAGGGTAAGATTCTCTAGACTGCATCTATGCATATGTCTGCAATGACAAATAGACAAAGATTGGAAAGAAAGTCTTGGCATGGAAGAGGAAGGGAAAAGATCTAGAAGTGTCTTAATTATGAGCCATGACACCACAAATGAAGAGGAGCTATGTGGCCCATTGACAGTTAGAAGATTTACAATTTCCCACAGGAGATAAGAACACTGAAAATGCCTCTGAAGAGATTCACAACATGGTTTACTACAAGAATGCCCAGGTTGTTAGGACTATGTCATCCAACAGGTTATACATGCCATAACACTAAGACAGCAAAGTAGCACCCTTACCTACTGACTTCTGTTTTGTGAAAGGACTGGAAGATACCTGTGCAAAAGATACCATAGCTTGACAACATGTAGTCTGTGGAAGACAGAAGTCAAATATTGTTTAAGGCAAAATCAAAATACATGCTATCACATGCTCTGGCATTGATAAGAACAGTTTTGTGATGGTGGGAAAACATTCCAAGTTGCAGAAACTGAATAGCCTCTCCTTCAAGCAGATCAGCTGAATTTGAAGTCTGAGACTGCAGAGATCTTTTGCTGGGCCTGCTACTGAAAAGCAAACTGAAGAGGTCTTTAGTGACCCGAAATTAGCTTGAAGTCTTGTTCCATAAAGACTACCAAGACTTGGCACCCATCAATGGTTCAGAAAGAAACCAGTCCATTGGCCTATACACCACAGCCAGAACCTTAGCAAGTCTTGCGGAAAGGCTGTGGAAAGACAAACAAATAGCAAATAAGGCACCACTCAGAACAATAGAGAAGCACTGGTACCAGTGGCAGATGGCTTTATAATCAGTCAACTGTATAACTGACTGAATTTCAACAGCTCAGGAAGCAAGAGAAACCTATGGATGGAAGGGAGGGACAGAAATTACCTATAAGAAGACCACCTGCAGAAGTTAGTAGAACATGTTCTTCTAGACAGCTCAAAGGAATCAAAAAAGTGCTGCTCGTGTTCTGTGTATGATTGTACATGGTACAAAGGCGAGCTCAGATGTCTCAGGTCTATTTGAAGAAAGAACCACCATTTTAGTACACTGAAAAATTAAACCTAGTCTAAAGCTTAACTACATTCTTGCAAGCTGGTTAAGGGGGTTAGCTAATGTTAAGTGCATAAAACCTTTCATCCCCTATACTCCTTTCCTCTGGAAGGCCAGAAGCTACAGTGCAAGGATAAAAAGTAAAGGAATTGCATGGAACAAAAAATCTTGTTGGCATCACTCTTCAGTTCTGCCACCTTGCCACTTTGTTCCTCTTATGTTCATTGAGGACAGAGGCATTACAAGTTGTGTCACTCTGCTTTGGACTAGATTTTTGTTCACAAAGATACACAAATGTCATTCAGATCTTAACTTCTCTTTTGGATTAAGAGCTAAGAAAAATAGGAATTATTTCATTTTACTCTCTTGCTTCTCTATAGTTTAGTATCCTGTGCCTTTGAAAATTGAAAGCATTGTCAACTATTCTTTTTGAGAAGATCAGCAATGGAGTTTATTATAAAATCAATCTCTAAGAACTGATAAAAGGGGAGATTACAACTTAATTCAAAGAATCTGCCCATTAGGAAAAAAGAAAAGCCACAAAGAATTAAGTTGTTCTTCTCCAAATCATGTTTGTTACCTTTCTGTGTCCCCAGTTGTAACACATCCAAACTAGTTCAATGTAAGTCTTCCATCAGAGTATGGTTTGACTTGAATTCATTAACGAAGGAAGGGAATGCTCTCAACAGCAGAATGCCAGGACTCAGTACTTCAAGAAAAATATTTTCATGTTTATAACACCTGTAGTTTCTTTGTCTCCAGTACTCTGTTTTGTTTTAGTTTTTTAACCAGCTAAACATTCGGTTCTGTTGCACAATTCAGTCAATTCTGCAGCAGTTATTTTTTTTTTCTGATTACAAATATAATGATTATTGAAAGCATAAGAACACAGAAACTTGTGAATCAATTTATATTCAGTAAAAGAACTGCCTGATCTGGATAGCTTCAAGTCATCCAGCAACAGCTCAGCTTCAGAATTCATCCAGAGGTATTTAAACCATCTCAGTAACATGAAAGATTTGTTACACCACATGGAGAACATGTACATAAAAACATAGCAAACATTAGCTGCCAAACACCGAACACCAGTTTTTATTGACAGATTTTTTTTCCTTTTTAGCACAGCAATGAGAAAGGAAAAGTGAAGAATGTATGTGTTCAAAGTACATATTCATATGTACACTTGTGTCACAGAGCAAAGTTTCTCTGCCAAATCAGATCCTATAGCAAGCATTTGACTCCACATCTACAGAAACCTTAAACTTACTGCCAAGCTGCTAGACTGAGATGTTCACCCTACCAGAGTCTCAGTAAGCAATTCTGCTACCTGGTAATAATGCAAATATAATTCCAACTTGTTACCAAGAACAGAAACAATACTTATTTTCCTTTGTCAAAGTAAACAAAACCCATGTCACAAGGGGAAAACAACATTTTCCAGCAGCCAAATTCTGACCAAAACTCTGCTATTTGTACCCAGCATGAATTGATAAGAATTCTTCGTTTCTAACACGCTCCCAACAAAAAAACATCACAAGCAATAGAAGTAGAATCTCATTTGTCCTTTAGTTTCAGCTTCCCTAGAAACCCTTGTTTAGTAAGAGCCAAAATTCACTATCTGTGTGGTGGCTTAAGCTTTCAGTAACATTATTAAAAAAACGTGCTGCCTGGCAAGCTTGAGGGAGAACATTCTCTTCAGAAGAGGGGAATGAATTTGAATGAGGAGCTTTTCTCTTCTGTGAGACATGAACAAAAGCACAGAATCCTTCATGAAGTACTGATGAGTGACATTGCCAGAAGTTAAACAAGTTGGCAGGAAGGTGGTCAAGTTAAGACCAAAGCAAAGACGTATGGCAAAGTTGGGGCAAGGGTCATTTGTTATCAGCAAAGAAAAATAATTACAGTTGAGCGATTACTGCAAAATTCAATTTAGAAGCTTGATTTCAGTATCATGCAAGTGAACCAATAATAGATCATCACCTACTCCAAGTCTGCCCTGCCCCACACAATGCCCAGCTTCCTTTAAGCTGCATAGCTCTATTTACTTGAACATTACGAGTTTGAATGCAGAACCTACTGCTTCAACACCAAGCCTCTTCCCTATTCTATCCCCATTGACTAGATGGTGCCTTATGTCCAGTTTGCCACTTACTTGCATCTGGCACACACTGCCCTGAAGTAAAATTAAGTGCAATAGCACTTCAAGACAAATACTGATATGGTACATTCCCATGTCCTACCTGCAGAGCCTGTTAGACAATACGTGCTCCAAGTTGCAGCACAGCAGGTTGCCTGAGCCCTGCCAAGCTCCTAATGAATTTCTGCCAAGCTGTCTTAAATTACAGAGATACCTAGTGAGCTTAGTGGCTAGCAAAACATGGCTTGGCTGCCCAAAGTCTAAACTAATAAAATAGTCTCTGCAGTCTTCTACACAACTCAGGAGACACATGAAAATAAAAAGAACTTTAATTAGCCCCTAGAATGAAGAAATGCAGAGACTAAATCTTACAGAAGTCACTGCTGGAAGAAGAAACACAGAAAACAGTTGACATGTACAAGCAGATTAGACAAGTGCCACAGATAAACCCAAGACTACATCTCTAAGGGCATTGTGTAGAACTACCTTGAAAACAAGGTAAGAGGGAGAAGATGGGTCTTCATTTTTTATAATACTCAGTTTCAGCTTGAAACAAGTTTACATGGAGAACTGCCAGAATCTGAGAAGCCTGTTCATTCATACTAGCATTATCTTAAAGAGAAAGACTTTAAAGCTAAAAAAAAAAAACTAGGAAAAAATAATCTCTGCTTCCAGGGAACAGGGGAGTACTCACCTGTTATCTATTTAACTAGATCAGGTCTCAAGTTTTTCCATCTTCAAACTATCATTTAGAAAAGTTCTGGACAAATCAGAAGGAACAGGCTGCCCATGGAGGGCGTAGAGTCCCCTTCTCAGTAGATTTTCAAGACACACCTGGATGCAGTCCTGAGTGACAAGCTCTAGGCAACCCTGCTTTAGCAGGGGAGTTGGACTAGATATCTAGAAGGTCCCTTCCTATTCCAACATTTCCACAATTCTGTGATCTCAGGAATTTTCCTTTTGTTTTTCTAACCATTGATATTTAGCACTGACTCAAACTCATGTCTGTTGAGGCTTCCTTTCCTAGACTGTCTCAAGCAGGTTATGCTGACCTCCTGAACAAAGGCTTCTACCCAAATGTTACACAAAAAAAGGTCATAGGCCTAATGCATAGCAAGATTCCTACGCCACATGATACAATCTGGGAAGTGGTTTAATTGTAGTTGTTGAGGAAGAAATCCAATTAAAACAGGTTAAGTTTCCGGCTTCCTCAGCACTGGATCTGCATATGTTTCTTTAGCTATCACAAGGATACTGCAACAACAAAGGGATTAAAGTTCTTATAAAAATTTTATAAAATATTTTATAAAAATATTTAAGGTTTCTAAACAAGGTGATGCTCAAACCAACAGCATCTTGGAATTATGCACCATAGATACATTTTATTGGCCAAACAATTTATACATTGACATTATACCTTACAGTGATGTAATTAAGAGCAAGCTCCAATACACATACCAAGTTACTGACACAGGCACAATTAAAAACATTTATCTTGTATGAAATCATGAGCCAAGCTACCCTCCAAATATCTATACAGAGAACACAGAACTTCTGTTAAAACTGAACAAAAAGAAGTCACACCCAAAGAAACACCTGTTAAACATGAAGGATTAAACTGTCTTTAAGCTGATCCTTGATAGCATCAGGACTTGATAATGCTCAGAGCTACTCTTTCACAGTAACTGCACAGAAGAACATACAGTATTAGTTTCCACAGCTGCATTTTAGGAAGGTTCCAACCTTTAAAAGCATGGATAAGGTTGTCAAAGCCAGAGTATTGAGATTTATTAAGGAATTAAGCAACTTTATGGCACACTTCATTGGTGAGACTGCTCACTCTACTCTGCACATACACACCTTTCCAGTACTCAACAAACAAAAGCAGTTTGTGGGAACAAAATGGGAATCGGTGTATGGGAATGGCAAATGAGAGTACCAAGAACCTGAACAGAAAGAGTTAAGATGCTGAACTTGGGCAAATCTAATTATTAGAGCCCTTTAAAATGCTTTTTAAGAGGATGTCTTAGTCTTGATTTTAAGCTAGACAAGAACTCACCATCTCAAACTTAAGTATGGACAAAAAAGCCTACCACAAATTCCTCTGTTATCATACATACAAGTACCACGAACCCTTTTTTCTGCTTTAGCTCACCAATGACTTGTACCTCCTCTCTCCCAGGCTACCCACACACTTTCCTTGCACAAGCAACAACTGTACTTATGCCTATATTTTAGAGTTCTATAGATAAAATATATTATTACTGTCAGCTTGTTTTTCTGTCATGGTATGGCCAGGTTTGCCAAAGGTGATGGCTTCTTCAGAGCTGGATGAAAGGCTACTTACTTCCTGGCAAGGCAGTGTTCCAATAGATGCTGCCTAGACCTGTTCAATGCTTTTTGTCACCTTCCAGCTAAACTACTGCTCTCTGATGTACTGAAAGGATTCACAGACTACCAGTGATATAGAACACCTACAGAAGAACAGTTTCTCCACAGCTCCAAGATACTTATAAAAGAATAAGCAACCCTTAGGTTTTCTTTAGCTTGATACGAGGACCAAAGTTATAATTTAAAAACTAGATATTACAATAGTTGATTTGATAAGCCTTTACTCTTGCATTTGCTCTGGGACTCCATCAGAATACTTGGAAGCTGCCTCCTATACAGGTGACTATTTATCCTACACTAAAGCTTAACTATGCCTTATAAGCAAACCTACAACCTATCATCCCTAAACAACACACATTATGGTCTTGGCTAAGATTAGAATATGGTAAGAAAGTGAGGAAGACAGTATCTGTTTTAAGCACTTTGTGTGTACATCAAAGAATATTCTGGAGCAAGGCAATGTATCCATCTTGTTATGCTCCTGAAATACATTAAACAAACATTAAAAAAGTCCCATACAACTAAGATGACACTAAACTGGAAGCAAATTTCACTTAACTCCTATTTCTTAAAAAAATTTCTTTAAAACAATTTCCAAAAGACACACACATAATATGCAGACTAGTTCCGAAGCTATCCTCTTTACTATTTAAAGACATTTAATAAAATGCACTAATAAGGGAAACAAAACAAGCAAAAGGATAGTTTAACTGGAGAGCACAGCTTCATCACAATGCAACTTGGGGACACAGATACTGTGTACTGCAATTTTAAAGCTGCCTGATCTGTCCAGCACAAACCTCTTCCACAGAACTGAAATTTAAATAAGTTTGAAAACATTGCTCAAACTTATAGTATCTATTAAGAAATAGTTTCAACTATTTCCCATTAAATGTCTATTTTGACTAATTAGGAAGTAAGGGTATAAAGATTCTATCACTGATTTTCAAATCAGCAGTCTGGTGTTGTAATTTGAAATATCAAAGACAGCATATGCCATTAGCATATACTAATATGACAATATTTATTACATTAAACAGCTGTATGATAACAGTCTGAAAGTTTCAGCAGGTTTTTTTATTTTCAAGAAAAACATTCCAGATTTAGTATAGCAGTGTGTTTTATAATGGATACTTTGCTAATTAAAATGACAGTATAAACATTCTGTACATAGTTAAGTATGACACATTCCAAGTCAAACACACCTTTTTTACATCTCCATTAACTCCAAGCTTAACAGTGGTTAAACTTCCTTATACTGTTCATACAGGATTTCACTCACTACTAAAATTACACTATAGACTGTAACTATAGGAGAGAAAACACGAACAAAACAGTCTTTAGGGCATCAGTTTGCACTATGCCATTTTTCAGCTGAACTCCATTGCCATCTTCCAGAGAGCACCACAGTACTGATGGAAGCTAAAAACCCAACGAGATTTCTTGGGAGACATCCTAATGAGTGTGGTCATCTAAAGTTAGAAGGGAAAATTAGTTCCTCTAACCCAAAGATTAAGTGAAAGTCTTGTGTATTTGGAAGAAGCTAGTTTCCAACTACTACATATATTTATCCAAGGTACCTCCCTTTGAATATGTCATTATTTCAAGCCCCTTCTCTTACACAAATACCTCAGAAAGTACAGGGATAGTGTACAGTTACTAGTTTCACTCTAATAGATGGGCTGGCCATTTTTATATTCGGATTCAGCACATCAAACTTTAGGAGACGGCCAAAAAGACAAATTTATCTGTACAAGTTTATATAGACAATTTAAAACTTAATAAATTGAACTATCACAAATTGTCACCAGTAAAAGCTTTCAAATTCTGCTGAGGCAACCCGAAATTAGATCAGCTTCCCCTCCATTCTCCCACCACAAGTGTTGCTGTAATGCAAGCATAATGAACAAAGCAGCTCAGAAGATAGCCAGTCACAAAAGTGTATTTTTAAATTCTTCCCACCTCAAAGCTGGGCCACCAACCTTGACCAACCTTCCCAACAACATAGCAAACACACACCATAAATAGTTGCAACCATAACCTGGAATTTTATTAAGCAGTAACAGACTATCTTGATTTTTGGATGCACATTGACTTCACTAAACTTAGACATTTAAATCACCATGTTCTACTATAGGTTGAGCTTCCACTTCTGGCTTTGGAGGTCTGGACTTGCAGTAATCGCCTTCTGCTTTTGATATTGTCAACAGAAAGACTAAACCCTTCTGAAGTAAGCTTTTTTAACAAGTTGGAGAATACACATAAAGCAAAGGCAGGGACTTACAAGCCCCAATTCAGCAATGTCTCACACAAGCTATCTGAGAATCCATGGAAAAAAGACTAGTTTGCATCTTCTTTACTTGCCAGACCAATCTCAAAGCAGTATTCATGAGTCAATGCACGCAGAACTCTGGGTCCTTGAATTCCTTACCTCAGCTGTTCAAAAGCTTAAGCACAGTGGTTTAACATCTTTAGAACCCCTTCTCTTAATGGACTAAGCACAGATATCCCCATGGGAGCAACCACCTTTCATGGTGTAGCTATAATATTTATGACAATACAGCTAGAGTCAGTGGTATAAAGCCTGAGTACTTACACATACTTTTGCACTTTGTTTTTTCCCCAGCCTTTAGCTGGCAACTAGATATTTTAGGCTAGATGTCAGGCATTTAAAGTACTCCAAACTAAAGTGATCCAAAAATACAAAAATGAAGAATTGTCCCTTTGCTTAAAAAAGCAAACAAATAAAAACCAAACTACTGCTTAAAGAGATCCAATTAGTGTTGACAGTATTTCCAGGAATAGACCATCCTTTCCTGAGAAACTGAGATTTAAGACTGATTCCTTCAAATACTTTTCACAGGACAGCCTACCTTCTCTCATTGTATCAGTAGTGCCATGAAACTGTATTTGTTTACTCTATGAATGTATGCAAATCAACATTCTCACCAAAACAGAGTTTAGCAAAAGAATGATAGTCTTCATCAAGAGTACTTGTAAACTACAGCTTTCCACCCCTGTCAGTTTCAAAGTTGTGTTACTGCAAACACACTAGAGCAAGAATGTATTTGTCTGAAGTACTTCTACCTTTTAGATATAGCTGGACTCAAAGTATTCACACATATGAATGTGCAGTCATAGGCCCAATGCTGAAAAAATACAGTTTCTGTAAGCTATAGGTGCTTAAAGATTTGTAACACTTGAAGGAAGGCAATAATCTTAAACTTGTGATGGAATTAAATCTTGAAACCTCAATTCATTACTGATATCAGAGTATTTCAGAAGTGAATTTTTTTTTTTTGACAGCAGAAATCAAAACACTATTTTCAGGCTTACAGAAGAGAGGTCATTCATTATTTCACTGAATTTTTTAGAGTTGGAAGGGACCATAGAGATCATCTAGTCCAACTCCCCTGCTGAAGCAGGATTGCCCAGAGCTAGAGCAAGTCACTCAGGACTGCATCCAGGCGGGTCTTGAAAACTCCCAAAGAAGGGGACTCCACAACCTCCCTGGGCAGCCTGTTCCAGGGATCTGTCACCCTCACTGTGAAGAAGTTTTTTCTCATATCTTACTTCTGTTTTGTTAAATCCAAGACTATTTATACAAGCAATTGCTGCTAAGTAGCATCCAAACAGAATACATCACCACATCAGTTTAGCGTAGTAATTGTAATGAACAGACTATTACCCATAGAAGGATATTATGAAATAAGATTAAAACTTATTATTGTTACAGCCTTGCTTATCTCAACATAACTACCCAGGTGACATTGTTATCTAGAGCCAGAGCTGTTCCCTCAAAACTTTTTTCCAAAACTATTAACACTTGTAAGTTCCCTTTCATCTCCTCCTTCCCTTCCCCAAAATAGTAAGTACACATCAAAAACATGGAACAGAAAATTATACTAATGAGACACTTGCAATGCCATGAAGTACACCGATACCAAGCAGCAGAGTTTCTATACTTCAGAACTAAAAAACAAGGAGTTTTGCTTGAAGTCAAGCCCTTGTAAATTGACACAAGCATTAGTAACTACATGTTCCAGTTACTCAGAGTGGTACTGGAGAGGAAGGAAGGAACCAATGTTTAGGTATATATACACCATTAAAAACTGAGAATTCTACAGTGCTTTTATACAAGTATTTATTTGGAATGCTCTATCCCATTACAGTTGGTCTTGGTCAAGAAAGAAAAATTCCAGTCGAAAAAAAAAGTACTTTTACAGGAGGTGACTAATAAAGCCCATATTATTTAGCCTAGCAACAAAAAGGTCACACATGCTTTCTGTAAGTGCCAATGGTAAGAGATCAAGAAAAGAAAAATACTTAATGAGGGGATAGCATTGATACAGTTAGCAGGCAAGAGAGTTATGAGCAACTTTCAGGCTGGAAATTAGGTGGTTTTCAATTTCAAGAAACAACATTCTGAAACAATGTCCCAGAAGGACTGAAGAATTAAAAAAAACAGATATGAAGACAAAACCAACACATGCACTTACCTCTTTTTCAACGGCTGCAAGTTGGATTTGATGTACCAACAACAGTAGCAGATTGCACTTCTGACATTATGAGGTCTCTAAGCTTATTCCTAGACAGTAGTACTTCACTGTCCTTACAGACAACCAACAAATATCAAGTTCTGCTGTCCTGCTAGGCCCACCAGAGAAACAAGATGTTCACATTGCTCAGGACTGAGATGCTCAGGTACAAAAAGTACTTTGAAGGCTCAGTTCCCAGAAAAGGTTAGTACCCCCCCACTTTGATCTTTTCGCTAAGGAAGTAACCAGAACACCATTCTTGTTACCATAACAGCCACTCTCTCAGAAGGCAAAAGAAGTCAGAGAAGAACTGCAAGGAAGCAAACCTGTATTATCTGCAGTTTGTGAAGCTTTTTGTGTCCTGTCCCATGGTACCTATCACTGAAACTTCTGTGACTACAGAAACCAAACTTGTTCCCACACCTTCTGCTGGGAAGGAGAGAAAAGGCAGAAGATAACTCTCCACAAAACAAGTTACTGCAATAAGCAGCAAGTTCTAGGATTGAAAAATAAAAAAACCACAAACCATATACCACACTTTTGGATAGGACTATTCTATGCAGAGGTTGTTTATCCACCATGATCCTTCTATTGCTGTGTCACTCTGTGCCCATATGTTCACGTTTGATATCTCCCAAATGTGTGCGTGCAGGACGGGGGGGTGGGGGAAAGGGGTGTAAGGAGGGAGGAAAATATGCCAAACCTGATACATTCAGAAAACCAAAGCAGAAACTTGATTTTTTTTTTTTTTGAACCAGCAGAACAAGACATAGGAATGCTATTAAAGTGTAACAGAGACTTTGTATTTGAGTTATGAACAATACTCAAGACAACTGATATTTCAAAATGGGTTACAGAACGGAGATAGTCAAAATACTAATTTAACTCTGTTAGATCAATTAACAACATCACCTATCTAGTTTTGAATTGCCATCTTAGTGAGCTGACTTTCCAAATAGCCTGACATAATTATTGCGAATCTAAAAAATCTTTAAGGCAGAAACCATTTCTTAGTTGAACAGGAGCAGATTTTAGATGAAAACACATTAAGTAATATTGTGATGCATAGCAACATACTGGGCTTAGTTCTGATCAAGTTTTTTTTAAATGCTCCAACACCACTAAAACAAGATAAAATTTAATTGCATTAATAGTACAGGTGAGATTTAATAGGGTTCCTAATCATTTTGAGTGGCCATGACACTGCAACAACTAAACAGACACCACCACAAGCAGAAGCAGCACTAGTTTAGAACAGTTGGACTGCTAAGAACAGGTTGAGGGAGTTGACAAAGTGGTTCTGGTGGCACTACAGGTGCTGCCAACAGGAAGTATAGTTAAAATTTAAGTGTAAGGTTCCAACCTGATAGAAACTCAGACTTCATCCAAACAAAATACAAGTATTTGAAAAGAGTTTTGAGAAATAGGTGATACAATTACAATACACTTATCTATTGACTTAAGTTACCAATAGGAATCTTAAGATACCAATAGGAATCTATTTAGAACTACAATAATAACAGCTTTTAGCTAAGTTTGTGACAGAGGAAAAAGCCTGATGCACCCAAGGAAAATACTTTACTCAACACAACCTCCAGCAGCAACAAAGTATAGCAACAAGTGTGTTCATTGGATTGTATTTTGAAAATGAGATTGAGATTACTTTGCTTGCCACTTCAGCAGAATCTCATAGGCAACTTTACATTTATTTTAAGTGTCATCTCAAAAAATCAACTCATTGCTACATTTCTATTTACCCCAGGCTTCCAAATATACAGATCTCAGGTTCTAGCTTACTTGAGTTCATGAGCATAAAGCACAGTTAAGTCAGAATCTTCAGTACCCATACTGTTCCAACTCCAGCTCGGTTTCAGGAGTATGTCAAGAACCCCTAAACTACTAAAAAAAAAAAATCCCATCCTTACTAACACGGCCATAGTACTCAAATATTTCAATGTTAATGAAAGGCACTTAAGTGGTCCCATTCCTTCGCATACTGAATGCCACAAAATTAATCTTTCCTCTTCAGAGTTAATTGAAGAAAGCTCAGTTTCCACTCTCTCCATGGAGTATTTATATTTACAGATTCAGGTGTGCAACAGCATTTCTCTTTACAATGCTTCTTCACATTCTAGTTACAAAGTGCTGGTTAAAGTTTTGAGCTGGAGCCCTGTTGTCAAGAGCTTAGTATAAAACACAGCTATGTTCAGCTACAAGCCTAAAAATACTTGAGGTAATCTTGAGAAATAAGGAGTATGCAGCAGAACTTAAAAGCTGTCATATAAGAAATATGAAAAAAGTGCATTTGCTATTTTATGTCTGGCAAAGAAATACATTTGTTCTTCTGCCAAGCTTTTTGTAACCCAGTAAGGGAATGAAACTAACTTTTAATCCATAACCTTATGATATAATACAAGTCTTCATTTTTATTATTAGTGTTTTATTGTGGAAATCTACCTGCTAAATAAATCAGGCAGAATACTACCGGAGTAAGATACAGCAGCATGTGTTGTCATTACATAATAATGAAAAACATTGTGGAATAGACCATAGCAGATCTTTAAAGTACAACTTTTAGCACTTGGAATCCTGTCTTAAAGTTAGCCCAAGTTACACAGCTTCTACCATTGTCTTTAAATGAGATACAGTTGAAATGGTGTTGCATTTTTATGTACACCAATGGTTTTCCTGCCCCTTCCATTGCATGAATCCATTTATTTTGATTACTTGTGTTATTTGAAGAACTGAAACCTAGCTATGCAAGCTTCTTCTTAGGTGTTATTCACAGACTATCAATGTCTGCAGGCTCTTGTTCAAGTTAGGTGAATGCTCACCTTCCCCTTGCCCCTATACACCTGATGAGTTCATCAAGTTATTTTACACAAAACATTCACAAAAGTCAAAACAACTGAAGTTTTAAGAAGAAATTTTAGTTCCCAGTCAGTAACTTGAGGGTATACTCCACTGTAATCAAAATAAAGAGGAAGAGAACATTCACTAAGGAAGAGCTCCAAGTTTGTATTCAGCATACAGCCTATTAATATGCACCTTCAGTTACTTTCATTAGTTCTCTTTACATGCATAGCCACATCCCACCTGTGATCAGGTTTGAGTTACACTGCACACACCTTCCAGGAAAGGAAACTCTCTACACTGAATAAGCTAATTACATAAGGGATTTGACATTAGAAGACACAGAACATTATTAACATGGATAAGATGCCATTTTCTAGCCCTGATGTTAGCCATATCTTAGATTATCTTGTCCCAAAATATCTATCTACCACAGATTCATATTCTACACAGGTAAAGGATGTAAAGGCAGCTTTTCCTCACTAACTCCAGGTGTTAAAGTAATTTAATAATTATACCAGTATCAAGAATATTTAAAGCAAACCCCTTGATTGTTTGGGAGGGGGAGCGCGTGTGCATACGCATGTGTGGTTTTCCTTTTCTTTGGGGTAGGCATAGGGCATTGTTGAAGTCACTTGTGTTATTATGCACTGTTTACATCTGCAGTTTTTTGGTGCCTCAACTCATTTGTATTACTCCTAAAAATATTATGTTTTCAATTTAGAACATACTACATAAGTATATTTTTGATTTCCACATTTATTTACCTGTATTTTTACTTACACATCTAAGCAGTACTAGACTAAAAAGAAGGTACAGAACAGACCTCAAGCACATAAAAGCTCACAGTGCAGAGAGAAGATCACCTCTCCTACCCAGAGTGGCTAAGACAAACCATAATGAGCTCATTGCAAGGCAAATAAGAGAAAAGTTAGCCATAGAGAAAGAAAGGAGAACAAAACAGCATGCATGCCTTCTGAAAGCAAAGATAGCATAAGACTCGACCTAGTTACCTTGGAGGATAAGTATGTACCAGATGACCTATGATGGTTTGTCTTAGGCCTATTTTCCCTAATGGTTTTACCGTTAGGAACTACCCCTAAAAATCAAAGTAAAAATACCTCATTACAGTTACTGCTCTGCATTAATAACAATTGATATTAACCATGCTTTAAGCACACAATAGTAGCCAGCCACAAATCTGAAGGAGGGGCATACTGCTGGTATTGAGTCTAATACCCATCTCAGGACTAGACAGCTGTCCAGAAGTTTAACACCTTTTGTCCTCAAGTAACACATGTACATCAGAATACAAGTAGCACGTTTAAATTATTTCCACCTTTACAAAAGTCTAGCAAATAGTTGCCCTTTTTTATGCTAAGTTTACTTATTTGGATGCTATGCAATAAAAAAGGGTTATCAGTAACAAGTTACTCTGAAAGCAGAATAAACATGAAATATACCTTTGCTTTCAGACCTCCTTGTTCAAAAAGTACCAGGGACCTCAGCTTCCATTTTGAAATACCAAATTGCTCCCTGCAACTCAAGGTTCACATTCCAGGAGATGACTCAGACCCTTTCATACCTTTTTAAGAAAGTCAAATCTTTGCAGTTCAGCACGTGCACTTTATTGTGGGCACCACCACAGAACAGACCAACCCATTCAGAAAACACTGAGAAACTGATTTCCCCTCTGCTCCACGAGACAGCACTGTACTGCTACAGGTTATAGAATCCTTCCAGGTTCTGCTCCACACATACCTTTAAGTTTGCTGGGTTTGGGTTTGTTTTTTTCTCCTTTCCAATCACCCAAGATACAGATATTTCATCAGCACAGCAATCATGAATAGTGAAAAAACTATTCATTCAACAGTAGATAAAGTCAAGTGGTAAGCAGGGCCAAGTGACCTCCAGAGATCCTTTTCAAATTGGCTTACTATATGAATCATGACAGGAGAGGCTTTTTTGGAGCAACTTAAGGCAACTATGGCCTGGAAAACATTGCTAATACTTTTTGGGCATATTTAATATTGAAGTCCATTATTAGATAACTGTAATTAACTTTGTTGATGAACACCAAACTCTTTCAGTTTTTCCTATCTGAAAGTCCTCACTTCAAAATCTGATTATCTATTGCTCTTATAGATGGCAGCTTTCTGCCATATTTGTACTGAGTATGCTCATGAGTCAAGTAAGACTGGCAACAGTCAGTACACTGCAAGACAAGCCTTATTATAGACAGTGAGAGTAAACAGATTGGTTATGTGTGCTCGAACCCTGGCTGCCAGACAGAAGTAAAAGGAGAATATGACTGCATATTTACACAGTTAGACTCTACCAAGTTGGTGAGAAAAGTTTTATCACACAGCAGGATTAGGGGAACTGCTCTTCAAAACCAACCTTCACGCTAAAGCAACCATCACTGTTACCCAAAAGCATGCAGTGGAGAAGCTGGTTGACATAGCACTGTCCTTCACATGAACTGTAAATTTGATATCATACATAGCTAGAAATTTTCTATTTACTGAAGACTGATGAATTCATGTTTTAAAGTTAATAATTTTGTTAGAAAAGTCATCCTAATACAAGCAGCTACATACAAATATTTTGTCATACTTGATCACCAACAAGAAGTCTGAAAATAGTTTTGATCCTTGAGAAACATTATTTTATGTAAATTGAAAAAATATTAGGGAGGAAAAAAAGAAGGTGTTAAAGTGACTTTGTTTTACAGTTACAAGCCTTGTGTCCCAAATTAAAACTTAGTTATGAAAATGCTCAGCAAGAAGTCGGTTCATGTACTGCCATAAATCCACTGTGATACCATATACAGATTAAAACATTAAGAGCAAATTCAAAGCATTACTTCTTCAGAAAAATAAACTCACTGACTTAAAGGTAATCTGTTATCCTACCAAAAAAATTCAGATACACTATTATCTTCAGAGTCACTACCAAATGGGGTAGTGACAGCTTGATGAAAAGTTTCCACTATTAAAGATGTCAGAGAGTCCACAAAGTGTTTTTATAGGGAGCATTACTAATTTGGCAGGGGATGAACAGGACACCAAGATCGTCCAACAAGCCAACAGGAGATCCCAGAGACATTCCAAGTTAAGTTTTTGACAGTGTGATACTATACAAAGTGGTACAACTTTGGAATTTGATTATACTTTGTCACAATAATTTACGTCTCAGTGTGACAGAAAACAGACCTGTGATCAGAAGTGTTCTACATGATGCTTACTAATTAGCTTGCTTGAAAATATAGCATGGCCTATACACATAAGACAAACACAAATAGTTCTGAAATTCACTAACACTGCAAATTAAGTACAAACATGATGGTTAGTCAAACAATAACTTTCCTTCTCATGCTTCAACTTCATTGCATGGAAAAAAAAAATTATCAGATTTCCTTCCTGGATTATCTCTAATTAAATAACCGTACTTATCAGTGATATAAGGACCTACACAAAAATTCATCATGGCTTCTTTCATGAAATTATATATCAGATTTTTGCTAAACTGCTGCAGTAGGACTAGAACATCTTTGTTGCCTATAGCTGTAGGCCTCAAATTCAAGAATAAGTTTTCATTACTTTTTTTCCTAACATATTTGCATTCTGGGTTTGAAGGCACAAAATTGAAGTGCAATATAAAAATAAAAAATAAATTTGTATACGATTCCTAATTTACAATGACAATTCTGATTTTTCATATACTGGGAAGATACAGGTTGTTTCCCTAATGGTCAGATTGGCCTGAAAAACTTTTTCAAGACATCAAAAGACTCCATTTTCATAAGCTTATTACTCAACAGGTCAGTACTCCTACTGAAGTAGATTTGTTATATTAATAAATAGCAATGGCACTGTGGATGACCTACAATTTTTCTGCTAACAGCCAAGACCTGTTTAGGTTCCTACCTATGGAGCCATCTGGAGAACAGTCAGACTTAGAATTGTCAATTTAAGCTCACTACTCCCAATTTTTTCAGACACCATAGTAGGGAAATAAAAAACCACCACACAGATGATCTATACTTCTATGAGAACAGGATATAACAAACAATAAAAACTAAAAATACCCTTCCATTTTAAGATCAAAAACCAGTATATGTACAGAAGCAAGATACTCACAATCAGACACACTTTAAAATATAGAAACTATTACAAATTAAAAACATGTATATTTCTGAAAACTAGAAGTATTATTTACATTATTTACTCACCAGAAGAAAGCTTTTAAATCTCTTAGTTGAAATATAACATTAAATGTTAAAACAGTAGATGCAAAAAGTGAAATACTAATATTTTCATAAATACATTTAATCCCTATCACTATTTATTAAGAAACTAAACAATGGAAAGGTATACTTATTTTAAGTACTACTTTCATATTCATTATGCAAGTGTCTCTCTCTATAAAAAAAAAATTGAAAACTTCTTGTGTAATGAAAAAAACCTTAAACCTCATGAAACTGTTTGAGCAGCAAATCAAATACCAAAATAACACCCTTGTACAATTAGAAGTCTAGCATTAGGGGTGGGAGTAAAGAGAGAGAGAACTGGAGAGAAAAGAATATACCAGAGAAACAGTAATAATCACAGCAATGCTTGCCAGCTTTTAGTCTCAAAAAGAAAGTATACGCACAGTGAGTTTTCCTAAGAAAAGTCCATAAAATTGAAGTCATTAGAATTCCTCTTCTTTCTAATTATGAAGGATGTACTTCACATTTGTCAGGTGGTAACTACTCAACTCCTCTTTCTGACAGTCTTTAAAGCACCAGGAAGCTCAATATTCATAACACACAGAGTACATAAACTGTGAAAGTTACCCTTTTTGAGTAAAGTTTTGTGTTATGGTGTTAGAACCTCTGGATCAATATTATTTCTGCTGAACAAGGCAGAAAAAAACCACCAACACTAAACAGGCTTTTGGAAAAAAAAAAAATCATATTAAATTATTGGATTGCTACACATAATAAAAGCACCCTCAGAACAAACTGCACAGCCTCTAAAAACGTTCCCAAGTTGCATGCCAGTCTTACAGAATAAATTTAGGCCAGTACCAAGCACTCATTTCTTCCCCGTGTGTAAATGCGACACAATCGGGCCTCACATGCAGGCCTCTCTCTCCAATACAGGCAGGACCTTTGTTCGATACGTCGATGTTTTTCCCCCAAAGCCCTTGACATAACTTTCCATTCTTTCCCCTATTATTTTCCGGTTCACAGTCTAGACTTTCGGACTCCCGTTCTGTGAAAACCCCTGGCTGTCGAGAAAGCCAGTGCACTCGGAAAGGGGAGGATGGGGAGGGGGGGTGGAAGAAGGGGGAACAATAAAAAAGTTGAACAGCAGGAAGACGGGCCTACAGGTCTGGCGAGAGCCCCGGTATCGGTTTGTTTGCCAGCCCCAGCCCACCACAGGGGTACCGGGAGAGATTACGGTGTCACCAACCCCTCGCAACTTCTCCCGCCCCCCCCCGCCACCCCCCCCCCCCCCCCCCCCCCCCGCCCCCCCCCCCCCCCCCCCCCCCCCCCTTCCCCCCCCCCCCCCCCTCCCCCCCCCCCCCCCCCCGCCACCCCCCCCCCCCCCCCCCGCCCCCAGCCCCGCCGGGGAAGGGGAAGGAGGAAGAGGCAGGCAGGAAAGGCAGAACCCAGCGTTTGATCAGCCTCCAAGTACGGCGCATTATGCAAGCGAACGCGAGGACCGGGCAACTTGCTTCTTGACTGTGAAAGCAAGAAAAACATCGGCTCTAAAACATTAACTGGGAAAATAAACCCCTCCCGTGGGCAGCCAGCACCGTAACTCCGGCCCTACAGGCGCCTCCATTCTCTTCCCACCTTCTTCCTCCCTCCCCCGAAAAAAAGCTTGTGAAATATGGACGTCGGCCGATTATTTAGCATTTTTTATCGAGCTGGGCAAGGGGAGGGAAAGAGGAGTTGCTATTTCTTCCTTTAAGATATTCGCTGGCTCCTTCAGCGGTGGGGAAAAAAAAAAAAAAAGAAACAAAAAAAAAGGAAAAAAGCAGGAGCCATTAGGGAAAAGGGGGCCAAGCGGAGTGGGGGAGGGAGACGGCGGGGAAGGGCATACAAATCGGCACGGCAGTGTCAACACTGACACTGCCCTTTTGTATCGGCAGCGACCCAGGGCCCGGAGCGGGGAGGCCCGGGCGAGGCGAGGCGGCGGGCGGCAGCCCTGCCCGGCGCCGGGGGAGGGGGAGAGGGGATGTCCCTAGAGCGGGCTCCGGTGACTGCCTGGCCATTTTGTCGGCTCCATTTCCACCCCCTCCCTCCTCACCGAGGGCCCCCCTCCCCTCGCCCCATTATACACCTCCGGCCGCCCCCCACACACATATACACTCACCAGCGCGGCGTCGTGTCGTCCCTGTCTCCCCACTGCCCCCCCCCCCCCATCCGCAACAATGCTCCGGGATGGCGCTGCTCCGCTCCCCTCCCCCTGCCCCGGGCCGCCGGGAAGGGCAGCTCGGCTAATGCCGGGGATGACACAACAGGCCCGGCCGCTCGGCCCGGAGGCTGTCGAGGGGCCCAGCGCCACGCCGCCCC
>BJBW01000070.1:0-91018 GCA_004320125.1 Scolopax mira | reverse complement strand
CTCCGTGCCTCCCCTCCTCCCGGCAGCAGCAGCCTTCTCTTCCCTTCAATTATCAGCTGAAGCCGCAGCACCGAGCAGCGCCTCTCCCGCCGCCTCCGCCGCCGAACCCCTTCCAGAGGCGCGAGGGGGAGGCTGCGGGACTACTTTCTCCCGGCGTCGGGGCACCGCCGGGGCCTGCACGCCCCCCCCCACCCCGGCCCCGGCCTGACGGGCGGCCCTCTGCCCCGGTTGTCGCCCCCCGCGCAGCCCCCGCCGCGGCCGTCTCCGCCGCCTGGCTCCCTGCGCTCGGAGGGGTCGGTGTTCGGCGTTCGGTATCCCTCCGCCGGGGTCGTCACCCCTGGGTCCGCGCCGAGCGTCACCCCGAGGGTGCGGGCGGGGGTCGCGGGAGGGAGGCGGAGCTCGGCGGGGGAGCGGGGCTCTGCGGGCGGCGGGGGTGAAGACCTCGACCGGCCACCGTGCTGCTACCGGCCCTGCTCCTTTAAGAGGGGGCTGGGCTGCCAGTGACCCCGCGTGATGTCCGCCTCTTCCTGGTTGCCATAGACACCGCCTTCCAGCGTCCCAAAATGGCGTCGCTGCTGGGAGAGGAGGTGTTCGAGACGCGCCGGCAGGCCCCGGCCCCTAGCAAGGACTTCTGCCAGCTGCTCGTCACCCGGCGGGAGGTGGGTGCTAGGCGGCTGAAGCGCCGCTCTCTTCCCGCTGCCTCATGCCGAGAAAGAACGGCACCAGGGGCCCGTCCCAGCCTCTGAGGCGGCGGTGGCGGCTGTAGCGAGGGCCTCGTCCTTGGCAGGGGCTGGTGAGGAGCGGGGGGGGGCCGTGGCGGGGAAGGTCAGAGGTCGCCTGTTACCGCTGCCAGGTAACCACTAGTCAGTGTTGGTTTGGTCTCCTGAGGGCTGGGAACGCCTTGCTGCAGCCTTGGTAAGTGGTGTTTGTTAGTAGCCAGGGAGCAGGGAAGGATTTGCTACCGAAAAGGGTTATTTTGTGACATAGGTGAAAGTGTATTTAGACGAGGTGTGGGGGAGATTCCTTCTACCTGCAGTATCCCAAGCGTCTGGGAAGGGGCTCTGGGTGAGGCTTAGAGGAAGGGAGCAAAAAAAGAAAAGAATCATAGAATCATAGGATGGTTGGGTTGGAACAGTCCTTAAAGATCATCTAGTTCCAAACCCCCTGCCATGGTCAGTGACAACTCCCACTAGACCAGGTTGCTCAAGATCCTTCAAAACAGTGAGTTAGTAGCCTTGGGAAAAAATATATACACATTTGTGATTTTGTAACTTTAAAACAAACTTAAGTCTTCAAAACAATGAGTTAGTAGCCTTGGGAAGAAATACATACGCATCTGTGACTTTGTAACCTTAAAACAAACTTACATCTACTCTCAGAAATGCTTTACAAATAAATGAGACACTAACGCTTGAAGTAAATAAATAACAAATCCTTAAGTAACATCACAGTATTTCTCCTAGGGAAAGACAGTTTAGCTGCACTCTCAGAGTATCTATACTTAAGGTGAGAGGAAACAATAGTCTAACATCTCATTCCAGGAAAATAAATTGCCCATCTGGGAATGGGAAGACTGTATGTATTTTCCCTGTGGTACCTGAAGATGGTTAGGTGTCCTGCCTTATGTCTGTATCTGTACACATAACTGGCTTTCTGATCAGGGAAATAAACAATCCTAAATATCCTAGAAGAGTTTTGGTTTTTTTTTCAAGTTCTTCTGAAACGTGCTGCAAAATGTGCACTATGAACATTTTTCAGAAAAAATTAATAGTACTCATCAATGAGAAATAGTTGACAGTAAACAAATGAGATTTAACAAATCTGATTATGAGTTGGTAAGGTTATGAAATAAAAATGCAAACCTCCCATAATTTTTCTTTCATTTTGACCTATTTTTGATTGGTTGACTTTGTATGTGTAAGGGATGAGCATAGATTTAGAAGTTGCAAAGTTTGAAAAATTTACCTGAGAAAGTTTTTAAAATGTCTCACCAGAACAAAAACCCAATAGATTTTGAAAGGAGGAAGATTTTATTTTGTTTTCCCAAAGTAAACCAAAGTAGTGAACATATTTTCTTCCAGAGATGAGAGAATCGTCAGGTTCGTAATTGAGAAATTAGAGGGAGGGGGAGGTGACAAACTGAGGTTCAACTGCAATTTCAAATGATCTGTGTTCTGCATGTTATATGCAGCTTCCTTTGGTTTCTCTGGTGCCAAGATTTTGGTTTTAAATCATCAGTTTCAGAAAGGGTTTTGGTTCCATTCTCATTAAAAAAAAAAACATTAAGGTAGAATTGACAAGGCAATCTTAGGGAGCTTTGAGTTCCACCAAAGTTGAAACAGGGATATATGTCCTTTTCCGTAGGTGAGGTTTTGTAACGGGCCTGTCCCATTGACCTCATGGGAATCATGTTGTCAACAGGCTTCTTCATGGAATATGTAATTGAGTGTTAGGGGGGGGGTTACACTTTTTGCACTTAGATAATAAAAATAAGCTGTTTCTTGTTTATATTATATTATATTAATCCATATTATAAATGGAACAGGTTGCCAAGAGAAGTTGTGAATGCCCCATCCCTGGAGGTGTTTAAGATCAGACTGGATGGAGCTTTGAGCAACCTGGTCTAGTGGGAGGTGTCCCTGCCCATGGTGGGGGGGTTGGAACTGGGTGATCTTTAAGGTCTCTTTCAACCTGAACCATTCTATGATTCTATAATATCCAGATTTTTTGGTTCTTGTATCAGTTTCCTGTCAAATATCTCAGATACCTATTTTGGGGCTTTGGTTTCAGTTGCCCAAATATATCTTTAAAACAAACTGAAGTCGGTTAACATGAACTGTACAAAAAGCTTTTTAACTGTCATTGGAAGTAAGTTAAAATTATTCTGTAGATGTTTGTTGTACAAAAACACTACCAAGAAGTTAGTGTCATTGAAAAAGAACTGATTTGGTTTATTTGAAAAACTTCGATTTGATTCTATGATGGTAAGATCATTTCAGTATGATGCAGTAAACATATGTATTTGAATATATCAAAATATCTTTTGAAGCTAATGTATCTGATTCCAGCAAAACTTCCCAATCCAATCACATTTGAATTCACTATTCCTCAAAACGATTCATTTCACACACGCGATCTCTGGAATTTGAACTCCTGTACACATAAAACTTCTGGTTGCTAGTTAGCCATTCTGCAGGCTATGGAGTCTCCTGAGAAGAAATCTGTGTCAAAAATAGTAATCAAAGGTATAGGCATCACTGATGTGATGAGTTATGTATCATGTAAAATATGTTTAGTCATAATGCGTTAGCATCTAGGAGGCATAGTTGTTGGTTCACGTTCCCAGTATGCTATTTTGCAGCCTCCTAGTAAATAACAGTCATTGCCTAAAAGATCTTACAGTGTAAGCCTCCAACCTTGCACATAGTTACATGAATGCTGAAATTTGCTACTTTGAATAGTCCCATTCTTCGAAGTCAGCGGTTTCAGAACAGTCCATTGTTTTTCTTTAAAAACAAAAAGGGAGTTTGTGGCTGCATGGTGGATTTGTATGAAGGCTCCCATGTTTCTGTGAGTGTTGCCCTACTTTGAATGGTCTGCTTGGGCTTTACATGAGCAGTAAATTCAAATCCATAGAATGAAGTTATTAATTTACTGGGTATGTTTTATACAGCTCCAGAGTGCATGTACTTCCAGGTAATTGGATTTCCAGGTAACAGCTGGTTATCAAATTAGATTGTCTATAAAACCAGAAGTCCTGTATAGTACAGAAGTTCTTCAGAATGTGTTAGGGCAAAAAACTTAGTTGGACAGTGTCCATATCTGGGGGAAAAGCAAGTCCATGTCAGCAGGCTTTGTGTTCAAACAAGCCATGAGAAATGTCTGTTGCTTTTGTTTAGCTTTTTCCCTCATTCTAGGGAATTGACGTCTTTCTTCTATCATGCAACCTGGTATGTTAAGGATGTTCTCCAGAAGGCTTTTTTGACATCTGCTGCTGCGCCAAGATCAGTACAGTAGGCCCAAACTATTGTATATTGTATAACTAAAAATAAATGAACTGGGATTGCTGTAAATTAGAAGAAAGGACATCTCTGAGAGTAGAGTTAAGCATACATGAAGAAGTTTGCTGAAGCTAAGTATATAATTATTTTATTACTGCAGAAATAAATTGGAAAATATTTATTTATTACTCTCAATATTGACACTTTCAATAACAGCAAGATGTACTTGAGCATGCTTGTTTGTGTTTAACTGAAATCCAGATGAAGTAGGACTCCTGGAAAAAAGGAAAGCAAGGCTTGCTGTGGGCAGACAAGATATTGGAAACAGACAAAAGCAGATGCTGCTTTGAACTCTTCTAGCCAATCAAATGCAACAGTATTTTAAAAACAAAAATAGCTAGAAATACACCACCCTGTCTGTGTGGGTGCATTTGTGTCCAAATTTATAACCTTTTGGTTTATAGCAGAAATTATTTCTTAAGGAATTGACTTTGTCAATTTCTATTCTCCCCCACTTTCACCAGACGTGCTTTGAGTTGTATGAAGGAGAAGTTGGTGTACATGTCAGTATAAACATACTAAATAGAAAAAAAAATGTTTTGCCGTAAAACGGGTACTGGGAATCCCACTAGAATTCATGGGAACAGTGGTTAGTTTTTATTTTGTGTGAATGCATATAGTATTACATAGAATCTTTTCTCTCAAGACTGACATGAAGAATGGCAACCTGTTTAACTTATTCCATTCCATCTACCTTTCATTGTACCTGTTTTTCCAAAATTAATGCCAAATTAATATTTGATATCCCAGTTACAATTTGGCAACGTTTATCACAAACAACAATAGACAATATCTGTTTACAGAACAAACAATAAATCCTATGAGTCCCAACATTAAACATAAGGTGACTTGAGAGAGTCACACAAATAACCTTTGAAAATGAAGTTTCTTATAAATTTTCTATCAGATGATAAATACAGGTTTTGAAAAGTGCGAGAGAGGAATACAGATCATGGGGTAGTGTAGAAAAGGTTGGTCACTCATTTTGGTTAAACAAGGAATATAGACACACCCTACCCCCCCCCCCCCCCCCCCCCCCCCCCCCCCAAAAAATGTCTGGTTCTTAATCTGCTTATAGGACAGGCTGGTAAGTAGAATGATGAGGCTAGTAACAAAAGAAACACAATGGGGAAATTACTCACTCAACATGTAATTAATACTAGCATCTGTCACAATTTAATAAATATAGCCCCAATCGGAGGATTTTGTCATATTAGTAAAATGTTTATCTACTTCCAGTAAAAGGTAGGCATTGTATGTATACAAAACTAATGTACTTCTGTGCAATATTCCATATGTGATGTGCTCATATAATAGCCAGGATAATTGAATTTTATCAAATATGTAACAAATATGTGCAGAATTGTATTAGTCAGAGATCAGCAACTCAATTCTTTAACAAATAAATACAGGACATCTAGATGAGCAAATAGTGTAGGTAACTAGGCAAAAAGTTCTGGTGACTGGTAACTGTTCCTGTTCTTTATCCATCATTGCTCCTATTGTTTAGTGTCCACTTCTACATCTTCAATCAGTTTCTGATTAAATCAATGTATTTTGAGCATAATGTATTATTTTGGGTACTGAGAACTACAATATTTTCTTAAAAGATCTTGTAAATAATTGTTTTAATTTAAAAAATAAAGTTCTTTTCTGGCTTTTTTTAGTTGTAAGTAAAAATTCTGGACCTACAGCATTTAGATGTTAAAAAACATTTTAAAAAAATCT
The DNA here is from genome assembly GCA_004320125.1 of Scolopax mira. Classification (NCBI taxonomy): domain Eukaryota; kingdom Metazoa; phylum Chordata; class Aves; order Charadriiformes; family Scolopacidae; genus Scolopax; species Scolopax mira. The sequence goes on along the minus strand of BJBW01000070.1, from coordinate 85,229 downwards.
CTTCTCAATGAACAGTCTGATTCTATTTCAAATCTCTATAAACCCTAAATTTAGGAAAAAAAAAAAGCAAACACCAAAAAAACCCCTTTAGCATCGTCAATAAAATTTCAATTTTAGGAGACATTAGTAAGTAACTGTTTTACTGGTTGTTTTTCAGTTGTGAGTACTTTCGGGCTTTACTGAAACCTGCAAGGATAGTTCTTTTATATTGAATAATGGTACTATAAGGTTTGTTGCCTTTGCACCTTGAGCTTGTTTTTATGTCTTAATGATGACACTTGATCTATAACCTATTTGATTGACAGAAGATGCCATTTGAAGTGCTTAAGCCAGATGGATTGAGAGAAAAAAAATAGCAGATGTTACTATAATAAATAAGCTGAAATTAATTTCATATTATATGAAACAATTTTTTTTGCAAGATAAGTATGGTTTTAAGTAAAGATCTGTGGCAGATGAACCTTTTTCAAAAACATGTTATTTTATTTGCATTTGAAACCTGAAGGATGCCGTACCAGTTATTGCCTAGCTGGACCAATTTTATTCAAGTCTCTTCTTGGATACTTCAAATGGAGAAATTAAGGTCTTAATGAACAAAAAGAGCACAAAAATTTCTCTAAAGGGGGTTTAAAAAAATATAGTTTTGTTATAAACTATTTGTATAGTGGACTTTAATTGCATAAAACTAGCAACTTGATATTGTTGTTGTATTAAATTAGAATAATTTCAAGCATCGTTCAATGACTTCAGGAGAAGGAAGCCATTTTTTTCCAGTTCAGGAAATGCTCTGTTATGCTGAAAAAGTGTATTTCCAAAATACCTGAAATCTTTCATGGTAATGGTATCACACAGTATTAAGTAATTATTATCAGGAGAACGTTTGTTAAACCTAAAATGCATAGGGAAATCATCTTTGGTTTTGTGTTCTCTAATTCAGGTATCTAAGTAAACGTTAGAGCTACTTCAAAAATGGAAAGGGTTTCTCTGGGGAAATAATGCTGTATTGGAAAAAAAATAATATCATTGTCAGGTGTTTCTGTCCAAAACTAAAATATGTTGGTTTAGCAACGTGGTGATGTCTTATAGTTTGAATGGTGATAGTGTCTCTTTCTTCTTCCATAATGCACCACCTCTGGATGTATGCAGTTGCTAGGTCTTAACCATCAGGGAACTTATGGGAATTTTTTGGTCATGATGAAGTATTGAAGACATAATCCAGCACGAGAACACAACTGACATAGGAAAAATTGAAATTTGTGATGTGTTGCTGAAGTAATGCTGGCACTTCAGGCTTTTCCTTATTGGTGGATCATGGTTTCTCTGCAGAAGGCATCACATGCAGCAATATAAATGGTGGGTTTTTTCCTTCCCAAAAGACTACATTCTCTCAGGTTTTGGTTGTTGTTGTTGATTTTTTTCCCCCACAAACATTATTAAATGCTTAACCCTGTGAAACATTCATTTACTAATCTGAAATCAGAGATATAACTGATATTGACTCCTTGAGTGGTTATTACATGTGAAGTTCAGCGGTTTGTAAGCCTATGATAAATCAGTACTGTCATGTGGGCTTATAAAATTCTTGTTTCAATAGTGGTTGAGCTATTATTAGAAGATGCATTGGAATATTCTCATAAAAATTTCAATTAAGGTATGTTAAAGATAAGAAAGTAATTTTAGTTAGTTCTGTATTACCATTATTTACTATTAATCTGGTTTTCTGTATCACTGGTAGCCTGGAGATTAATTTTTTCTTTTTGTCTAGGCTGGATTTTGCCCACTTGTCTTTAGCATACAGACAGCAGTATCACACTGAATTGCAATGTCTAAGCTCCCATTTTAATTTAAGTTTTATGCATGGCTTTAATACTTGTGGCTTTCTTCAAAGGTATGCTCGATCTAGTTCTACCTGCCAAGAATGATTTTCAGGTCATGAAGGTGTAATGGTTTCTCAAGGTAAGCAATCACCACTATGTGATTGTGTTTCCTACTGTACCTGAGTGTCTGTTGTTTACACATTCATTCTTGTGAATGAATTCCCTATTCCAGGGAAAGATTTAGTTATATTCTTCAATTGCCTTACTTTAGGTAGTACATCTCTTATCCCTGTTGCTCTGTCTTGGAAAACCTCAGGATTAGTTCTACTTTTGTGTTACCAAAGGTAAGTTTGTGTTCCCATCTGTTCTCGTTTCCTTTCTTCCTGCTTCAAGTTAGGAAAATAACTATTTCTTCTTTTCTGTTGCCTTTATTAACTAAGAGCAATTTTTCTGATTTCATTTTCCACATAGACAGCAACAGTCATCATGAAGAACTATCAGATACATTTACTTGACCATGTATTTATACTTTGTTCATTTATCAAAAATCAATTAAATGCACTCAGTAATGTGTTCAAGGAAAGGAAGAAAGAAAATAGAAGGCAAAGCTCAAAAAGGATCAGGATTTTCACCTTAAGGTGTGCTAGACTATGAAGGGTCTTATCTGAAGGTGCCCTAGTGTAATTTATTTTTAAACAACCTTGGTAAAGTTGGTCTAAACTTCTCTATGATACTTATTGTAAGGATTTACTTGATTTTTGATTGTGTATAAAATAAATCAATTTGTGTTAAGCTGAAATAAGCCTAAATTAAACCAAAGTAAAAGTGCCTGCATGGATGGACTTCATGAAATTAGATTAAAATTGTGCACTGGGTCATTTGTTGAGTGAAACCTGAATCAGACAAATTATTTGGAGAATTGAAGTAACTAGAAGAAAGAATGCTACTGCACAGTAAAATGATCAAAATCATTCATCAAAAAAGTCACAATGATATTGTAGAAGCAGAAGCCAAGGAGAGTGTCTGAAGCTAGATTTCTAAATAACATAAGAGGATAATAGTGAACAATAGAGTGAAAGGAATGACAACAGATGGGGATTGCAGACAAGAGAAGCTGTGTACCTGGAAAGCATCAAAAGAGCAAGCAGATACTTGTGACAGAAAATGCAATGTGTGTATTTAATATACATGCACATCAAGTTATCATCAGAACTGATAATGAAAGGTTAGATTTCAGCATGTGCCAAGTTGGTGCTGCAGCTGAACTGTGCAGTTGTTCCCTCCTATGCAGTTTACAATGAAACTGAAGCCTACAGTTAAGTTTAATGTAAAACAAGTAATTAAAATTGGACTGGAGAAAACTGCTGTTTGAAGAAACAGAAAGAAAAAAATACCCAAACTTTTTCAGAGAGTGTGCTACCTGTAGTATGGAGTTGATAACTGATAATGAAAAAGGGCATACTTGTCACCACAGCTTTTTCTAAAAAACTGGAGACCCAAGAAGGAATCAAGTATATTGGAATATCTGCACAATGTGATGGATTCTTTAGTGTGTTCCTGTCATTTGATCAGGTGGAATTAAAGCAGTAAAAAGACAGCAAGGGAACTTTGAAAAACACATTGAGACTGTAGGTCTCCTGTTAAAAAGTGTGATGAGACTTTCGGGGCCAACATAATGTTTCTCAAAATTCACAGTAGGAGATGTCGGTGCTGAAAGTGAGCTGACCACATAAGAACACAAGAAAACAATTTTCAGCAGATGTTAGATTATACTGGTTGCAGATACATACAAATCAGGATGATAAGAAGTATCCAAGAACGGAGCAGTGGGATGATTGAACTAAGACTTAATCTGTAACAAAAAGGATTGCCAGTTATATGCACATACCCTGCTAAAGGAGATGCAGATTCCTTAGAAAAGGACTTTCTGTTGTAACACTGCTATATTTTAGGACTTTCTATACACATAGGGGGGAGTTTGACTGTTCTGTTGGGTTTTTTTGACCGTAATGAAAGAGGAAAAAAACAAACAACAACATGGGGGGCAGGGAACCCAGAAGAAATTTAAAGCATTCACTAACCCTGAAATTGTAACAAGGAGACCTTGACACTGAAGCAAGGAGGATGAAACTAAAAGAAATGGTTTCAAATGAAGCCTGTCAGTGTCTTATCCATCTAGAAAGGAATGTTGTGTCTTACACTTATTCTGTCAAATAGAGGAATAATCTCTTTGTGCCAGTCTTATCTAGGTCTGCCTGTTTAATCACATTAATAAATGGCAAGTATAATGCTCATAATTGAAGACTCTGATCCTCAAGACTAATTTTTTATTCTCTCTGATAGTGTTGATTTCCCCTCAGCTCATACCCCCTTCCCTTCTACATTGTCTTTCTTTTTTCTGCTCTCTTATTGTTTTCTCTGATCTGTGTGCACAAGCCCATATAAAGGTAGAAGTTAGCCTCCACAGCATGCTGTAAGCATCTGTGATAAAGATCTTTAGCTCCTTTTTTTTTTTTTGCTTGTTTTCTTGCCTATTTATTTATTTTCCTCTGCAAGTTCTAGGAAAAAGGAGGAAAGAGTTATATACAGAAATAAAAGAGGTATGTACCTGAGAAGAAGGGAAGAGACAGTGGTGAGGCAGCAGATTTTTTTCTCAAACAGAAGTACTGCATTCCCCAATGGAAAAAACAAATTTTTTTCTAAGTTTTTTATTCCATCTTCTTCCTGTATTTTACTAAGATGTTTTTCAGATGCTTTGAGTGAAAGCCTTTGATAGTCATGCACACACATGCATGCAGAGTTTAGTTTTTAAGAGCATTATAAATGTTCTGATTTTAACTCAAATGTATTCTATGTAGTTAATAAACTGAAGAGTTTTATTATATGTGAAGTATATCAAGAAGTACATTCAGTATATCAAGAAGAAATAACAGTGAACTATGAAGGTCATTTAATCTAGATAAACAAGTCTTCTCTTTAAATGGCTGCTAACTTAAAAGAACTAGTTTTCTTATGCAAGTATGTATTTATGTACACTTGTGTTTATTGATTACTATGTAAAACTTTAGAGTGCTGATTTGTTTTAATAGAAACCTGTTATAAAAGCAGGAGGCACAAATATATGTTCAAGTAACTGCTGATACTACTTAATTAGTCAGAGGACAGGTGGGACATTGTCCCTGAGTCACTGGTCAGAAAGTAAAAGAATATTTAAGAAGTGACTGTACAGCAGCAATAAAAGCTTGCCTGCTTTCTAGCCTAGCACAGTTGGAGACTTACCTTAATTGGTGAATGTATTAAGACTTTCTGTTGATGTAGTATAATTAGGAGGGAGAGTGGTCTTGCTGGTTAGATTGTTTAACTGACTGTATTTTATCCCCTTCAGTTACAACTGTTTTCACAGCAATATCCATTGGGAAAAGCAGAGTTAAATATTACTGTATTGATTTACTCTTCTTAATAGTGTCTTTCCACCTGTATGATAGAGTACTGTTTTTCCTCTGAACACCTTAACAAAATTCACCGTTACATCAAAACATAATTCATTTTTTAAACTCCATAATAGCAGAATGATGAGGTTAAGGAGATGGATCTAAAACCACAATGTGTTTTAAGGGGTTTTCTATTATTCTCTTTTTCATTGGTAAATGAAAAAAATTATTTAATTACATATTAGAGTTAATCACTTTCAGGATAGTACTGGTGAAGTTGTATGAAGTGGAGCTAATAGGTTAGTGAAAATTGTTTTTTTTTTTTTTTTTTGCTTTATCTTAAGTGTTTAGATAAATGTTTTAGCATTAGTTTTGGAGCATTTTGTCTTCTATTAAGCTATTCCTGTTTGTGACCTTAAAGCCCAATTATAAAATTAAGCTAGTTTTCTGTTCTTGCTTGGAGGATAAAGATGGAAGATATCCATCTTCAATAGCAATGACTGATTACAACTGCTTTTCAGCTCTGATGCTCAAAATCTCCAAAATAAGGCAGACTTAAAAACACATATTAAGAGTTTTGTTTTTAAATCTGATTCTTAAATGGAATAAGGAAGCTGGAAATAACTGTTATTCCTGATGGATGGTGAGTTCCTTGTGAATTCTTCTTTTTACGTTCTAGGTCAAGCTAAACACCGTGAGGTAATGATGGTGTACAGTAGGCCATCCATCCTCAGCTTCTGCTGGTTCTGCTCCATGTTCTTACATGTACAAAGGACTGAACTAGCCATTTACCTTATATCCATATGTAGTATAGAAGCATAGTTAGGCAAAAGTTTATATTTTCAGGTAAGTATCCTCAGGTGATCATACTTGCCAAAAAAGTCTATACAACATGGTAGCAGGACTCTGAAAAATCTGGTAAGCCACAAAAGAGAAACCTCAGTGTTCACAGACTGAGATGCTGTTGGAATTATATAAAACTGGCAAAAGATGCCTCTCTGATTGCAAGGCTTATGTCCTGCTTCAAAAAAAAAAGCCTCAGTGTAAGCAATAGAGATGAAAGAGCTTCTTGATTTTTGTGCAGCCAGCATTAATTAACTTAAACATGAGAGTGACTGCCTTTTTTTGTGTGTAGAGACAGTGATGAAATTACTATAGAAAAAAAAGCTGCTATGTAACTGTGCCAAGATCATAGAATGAATATTTGGTAATATGTTAAATGTCATCTCTGTAACTATTGATTTTTTTGCTGTTTCACATCTTGTGAGATACCTATATGTTGCTTGTTATGCTGTCTGAAGGCGCAATGGGAATATTTATTTAAATGAAGGATATCTTGTCATTGCCAAGAATCTAACTGGTTTTGGAGGCAGCGGAAAAAAGGAGACTTAGGAGATTTTTCAGTTCTACAAGATCTGCATTCTTGCTTTTAAGTTAATCACAATGTGCCATTAGTAGCCTTACATGAAACAACTGCCTCTGTGTTACCGTTCTTCAACAGCTTATCCCACAGGGATCAAAATAGTGTTTGCTTTAGCTACATCAGTGTCAATGCATAAGGATAGCCTCACTCTAGCTCTTTATAAAGTTATTTAACATTTTATTTTAGTTCTTTTGCAGATGTTTGTGCTACTTTGTTCCATAGTGTAGATATGGTTGACTCTTCTTGGTGAAAAGTGTGTAAAATTTTAAGGACCTATTCTGCATTTTTTAAAGTGACCTAGAAGCCTTCATTTACTTGCAGAATGATCATAGCTCTGCCTAAGCCTAAAGATTTCTATTGCCCTGTTCAAATTTTCCTTTATTACTTATGCAGTCAAAGCTGTAGTGTGGTTGTAGCTGCAAGAGCATGAGAAACTTCACGGTACTATAGTATCAGCTTCTTAATTAGATGCGGCTATGTTAGAATAAGGGTAGAAAAAGCTATGACAGGAAAATGCTTTTTCATAAGTAAAATTCAGTCTATGCTAACAGGGAGTAGAAAGATGAAGGAAGCAGATAAGCTGGTAGTTTTCACTGTGAAAATTCATTTCAGAATTAAAAAATATATATCTAGTGAAAGCATTTGATGACTGTGGCTTGGAAATTGAGCTTAGGTTTACAAGCTCTTAGACAACAGATCAACTGATACTGGCTTCAAACAATTAACTGAAAGATATTTTAGGTGTACAGATCATAGCTTTAGAAACATCTGTCTTGTGAAGATGTTTCAGTAGCATCTAATAATGCTAATATTTATTCCACTTTTGTGAAGATTTATGTGAAAGTGAAATGGATGACTTTTAAAATGAGGTGCATGAAAGTGGAATGCTTTTATTTGAAATTGTATCAAAAAAGCAGTAATATTCTGCAAGAGAAAATGAAATAAAATGAAGCACAGAAGCAATTGAATACTCTAATTTTGAAATCAAATAGTGAGGCAACATAAATTTTTATAGTCACCTCCAATCCACAAAACCCAGCCGAAAGCAGAGATTTTTTTTTTTTCTTTCTCTAATCTGTGGAAAAGTAATAGAATATGGGATAAAACAGGGATTTAGTAAAGGTAAAATCACTAAGACTACCTGAGTATGCGACTGCTTTTTTCAGTGGAGACACAATGGCTCCTTCACTGCACAGGGGAGTGAGAACTTGGACTGCAGCAATAAATCCAAGGCCAAAAAGAAAGACTGAGGATTTAAGCCGTTCAACTGGGACAGAGGAAAATATTTGAATCTAGATCTCCTAAATCTCAGCAAACACTAATTTCTCGATTCTGGAGTCACCTACCTCCTCTAATGAATGTTTCACTATTTAAAGCAGAACAAATTAACAGAAAGATAGGGGAAATTCATCTCCAAACACCCTGGAATCAGAGAAATTATATTTTGAGTTTTATGCAAAGCAGAAAGCTGAGTCTGAAGAAGTTTTGAATCCTAAAAATGTGTATTGGAAAAGGAAACAGTTTTTCATATATGCCTTTATAACAGGGCTTCACAATTGACACTGTCTTTCTTCAGCTTCCCCCAGAGGTTTCTCATTACACAGTATGAGTCTGTCATGTGAGACTTGTCTCTAGTTCTATAACTTCCGAAATAGATTAAATTAAGGGAAGGTTGAGCACAGCATCCTTAAAAGATGGCTCACCATATGACAAACTTCAAATATTATTTTCTTTTACAAGGTAAATAGTACTATGCTTCTGGTAATCTACAGTCCAGATTAATTTTGACAATAAATATTTCAGAACTCATTTATTTGTTGCTAATTTTTGCTGAAATATTTTTGTTGGTTTGTTTGTTTAAAAAATTGCTATGACTTTTTATTTGAAGCCTTGGCTGGTTCTGATCATCCTTTCCTATTCTCTCTTTTTCTCATGAGGAAATGCTAATGGAGTAAGCAACGGGGTGGTGAATTGCTTTAACACTTGCACCTCCAAATAATGTTGAGAATTAAATGTGTCCATGGTAACCAGGATGCACTTCTAATACTTTCCATTATTCATCTTTTTAATCTATGCAAAAAGTATAGGTATTTCAAAATCTATCCACTATTTTTCTTTGGAATAACCATGTGCAAACAAATTACCAAGGTAACTGTAGTTTGTCCTGGTATTCGTGCATAAGGAAGTTTTTAAATGGAGTAATGCTATTGTCAGTCTGTTCCACTGTAAATCAAAGAATAATGTTTAGAAAATACACAGTGGTGTTTAATATAATTACTTGAATATTTTATTTTTCCCATGCCTCTGCATGTTGACCTGATCTTCCCATTCTGGCAGATAGTTGTGTTGCAGTGTGTTTCCTATATAGGAATTAAGAAGAGAGATAACTGAAATAAGTATTTCTGTAATTTTTGAAGTTAGTATTAAAATGTTTGGGAATTTATAATTGTGTATATATACTACAAGAAAGTAAATTTTTATAACCATGTTAAAACATCTACTGTAATTGCTATAAAAATAGGGCAGAGGCATTTCATTTGTAGAGTATTGACTTAGTGTTTCATTTTAGGGTTGGTTGGATTTTATGAAGATAAAATCTTATTCAAGAATCTATACACACATATACACACTGAAGTGCTCAAGCGCTCGGATCAAGTATGTTCTTGTGCACCTTTGTATACATAAACTTCTATTCTAGATAAATACATTCATACGCACAAAATACTAAATGAAAAATATATAGAATAATTACTGTGCAAAGGTCATTTTTCACACAGTGCAGAGTTTGGGCAAGCATCTGCTCTCTGTATTTATTGTACTATACGTGCCAGACTGAGAAATATTTATTAATGTATTTTATAACAGATCACAACACATTGTGATCCGTTGTGCAACATAGTTCTGCTTTTTTAGGAATTAGGCTCCTAAATTTGTGTATAGTTAAATCTATAAGGGTATACAGAATGTTAATCTGAAGAATGCTGTTAGGTACTGAAGTTCAAAAGTTGAAAAGCAATAGTCATGGTTAATCATATTTGGTAACTGGTCTTGGGGGCAGGTAGCCGTTTTCTTTTTAGTTGGACTTGGTATTTCCATTCTGAGAAAATTTTTTCACTTCCTACAGTAACATGAAAAGGCCAAGTGAAAGCATATTAACCATGTTTCTTTTCTCCTTTAAAAATGACCTTTTTTTCATGATAAAATACTGTATTCTTGCATAGCATTTTGAAGGGTCTGCAAGCTGAGATGTCTTTTCTTTCTCCATTTGCCTATCAGTTTTGTTCTGACCTTATTCTTACTTCGTGTTTTCCACAAATAAGAATGGAAGTAGCCCTATATGCTGATTCTCCCTACATTGCGAGAGATAAAAAGAGGTTTTGCAAGTACAGTGCAGCATTCACTGCCCTGTTATCCCTGTGGTGGGCTAAAACATATGAGTTCTGAAGCCTTCCCAGGGAGTAAGATTATTACTGTAACAGAATGACAAGTGGTTTATAACCTCTTTTGCATTGAATTCTCATCATTAGTATATTAAGTGGTGTTACTTTAGCGACATGGTGGTCTATACTGTGCATGTACATTACATAAATGTTAACTCTGATATTATAAAATGTTTCAGTGGTTTAATTTATTTTTCATATATTAAATTCTAGAATGCAGATTGGATGAATGGATGTTTTTTCCCTTCAGAGGGGCAACTGCTCCACTGCAAAAAAAAGAAAGATTGTGTGTGTCATTGTAAAATAGGATGAACTTACACAAGTGATTAGGATGTTTTTTCTTCTATTCATGTAATGAAGGTTATTTTGTAGAGTATAGTGGATATGTCTGAGAATTAATTGAAGCTATTTTCTGTGTATGCTATCGGAAATATGACTTAGGAATTCTGATTACCACCTATAATGATACACAATAAACATCGAAGTGCTAAATTTTAGCTGACTATATTTGACATTCAAAGGTAGGTGTTAAGTCAGACTTATTTACTGTTATTGTGTATGAGAGATCAACAGAATAAAAGTAAGACTTGAAAAATACATAAATGATTGGTGTGGTGAAAATGAATGCAACTCATTAGGAGTTACAAATACTTAATTCTTCTCAACTTTAAAAATCTACATTTGGACAGTAAAATAACAGAGAGATCTAAAGTTAAAATTTATGTTTAGACATGTAAAACACTGTTCTCAGATCTAAGAATTTGAGAATTACGAAAGAATCTGTAATAGTAAATGTAACTGTGTTCTTCAGTCAGTGTATGTGAGTAGTCCTCCGTGGCATATTGACAGTCAACTCAAGGCTTGCTTTTAATTTTCCTGATCTGCATGCTGGTAGGAAAAATAAGACTCTATGGATTGTATGTCATATATACACATGTGTATGTTTATAAATGTACACCTCACTAACTTTCTCATTTGTCAGTTTTATTGCTCAATGTGTCAGGAATCTACCTATACATGTAACAATTTTAAATCCTCACTTTTCTCAATGAAATGGAAGTAAATAAACCAGGCTAATATTAGTAAAAATTCAAAATTATTTCTTTTTTAACCTTGCCTACAACAGCAACTGAATCCTACTTTGGCTTGGAATATGATCTTTGCTAACAACTTCTGTAAAGGAAGAGACGTGATTACAACTTTCCTCTCCTTTAGACCCAGCTGTGACAGCAACAAGAGTCAATATTAAAAACTGACACACTATTCAAGCACATATGTAATGTTTTACAAGAACTCTGGGAAAATTACTGATAAGGAAGGGCCACTTGTTCATCATTTCATAGCTCCATAATTTACTATTCACATTAAATCTTTTTTTTTTTTTTTTCTCAGTTGCATGCTTTGTAATGTGGGCTTTCTTTTCTTTGTCTGACTAAAAATGTGAGTTGAATGTGTACTTCTAAAGAGCTTTTTCTTGAGTTTTCAGGCAGTCAAAGTGTTGAGCTTTGAATTGTCCTATTAGTTTTGATTTTAACAAAATGTTAAAACACCAGTTTAACTTATAAGACTGCTACTTTTGAATGCCTAAATAGTTGAATGGGTATTTCAACTTAACCACGTAATATAGTGCCGGATGAATTGTGTTTCTGTGACTAAATGAAAAACAAAAATAGAATGTTTATGGTTTTGAAAGTTGAGATGTCATTAAACATGTGTTAATTTCTGTGAGCAATTTGCACACAGTGATTGGGAATGCTTTATTTGTATGTAAAAACATTTCACACTTGTCTAGCTGCATTGGATGTTTATTGTCCATTGAAGCATGTTGTAGGGCTGCTGGTAATGTAACTAGTAATGTAACCTGTATACAAGTTATCTCTTGTGATAAGGTTGTTTTGGGAATAGTAGTAATATTTACACAACCATAATCCTGAATCTTAGCAATGCGCTTAGCTCATGGTACTTGATATTCATTTCTTCTTCCTTTTTTCTTTTTCTTCTTCCACAATTGTAGGTAATTTTCAGGTGGTGGAAAATCTCACTTAGAAATGAATGTCGTCTATCAAGACCTGGAGAAATTAAAGAATCCCAGGAGGACTTTTTGAGTGATTCATCTCTTCATAGTAAGATAACAATAATAATTACAAATTTGCTGTGGCATATAGTGGAATAATCTATGATACTGATCTGTAATAACTTTCATGAAAGTTGTGATTACTTTTACTAACAGGCTTTTTAAAATGAATTTATTAATATATGAATACTGGAAAAAACGGAAGACATGATAGTAAATGTAAATATAGGATCAATCCCACCAACATTGACAGTTTCATTATTGACAATGACAGAAGTATTAGCAACAAAAATAGGCCAAAAAGCAGTATTATTATTGCTAACAACTCAGTCCTTATAATGTTCTGTGCCAGCACATTTGTTTTTATGGCCACATTGTTAGCCACACGGATTCTCAATCTGATTCAACGTAAATAACACCAAGGCACTGGTGATTATACAAGTGCAACATGACTTCAGCAGCATAAAGCCAGAAAAAGCAAGGTAGTGGGGTCACCACTAAGTAAACCTCAAAATGTAGACTTATAGAGCTGTTTTCCAACCTGTTCTTGATAGAGTGGCCACTGAGAACATCTGAAATAATCATGCTTTTTCCAAAAGATCCATGGGACTATATTTCCCAAGCAGTTATTGTTCTGCATTTTCTCAGAATCTTGACTCTCAGTAATAGATTAGTTCTAAGAGATGTCATGCCACAAGATATGGTTGGTCATGGCTCACAAAGGAAACAGTCTCCTGAAAATACCAAGCCAAAGACATATTAATTCAGCAACTGCAGCGAATAACTAAGGTCTGAGCTATGACCTGGTCTGAAAACAGAGCACTTGATAACTGCAGTTTTTAGGGACTGGGTTGAGATCTGAAACTTTTTGTAGCCCAAGAGACAATTTGGCACTCAAATACTTTGCATTGGTGAGATTTTGGGGTTTGTTTGGGGTTTTTTTTGGTTTTGTTTGTTACAAGCTGCTCTTGTATTCTGATTTTGTACAGACATAAGGAAATTTAGTTACAGATGTGACTTCATATTTATCCTATTTTTATGATGATCCTGAAAGATGTCATTTCCAAATGAAGTCCTGTTTTTCTCATCAACAGCTTTGGTAGAGATCATCTTATTTACACCTAGACATAAGAGGTCTAGTTTCCCAAGAAGTGTTTGACTCTCAGGTGGTAGGGGAGAAGTTAAAACTTTCCTCAAGCGAATATACCTGTTTCCAAGAGTAAACTTGAGTGTATCTTCTTTTAGGGTCTGCAATAAGACCGACACATTTCCTATGCTTTGCTTATCAAAATCTAACAGTTCCTACAGCACAATTGAGATTTTTTTTTTAGCCCTGGTGAGTTAATGTTGTCTGCATTTCTACGTTTAGGTTTGTGTTTCTGATCCCCATCATAACTTTTGCAACTGGCTAATTTCAAGTGAATTTGATTGAAATAACACTTCCCTAGGCAGCTGGGTAGGGAGATGGTAAGTGACTGCTGTTAGTGCTCTGTTGATGGAAGTACAGCACGTTCTGAGTTCACGTGACTGGATATATGCATGAACAATGGAAAAAGTTTCAATTAGCACTTCCAGTCTGTAACAAAACAAATCTTTGATTCCAGTTATTACTACTTATTTTGACTAGAATGTGTCGTGAACCAATAGAAAATGGGCTGCCTCTTAAATTTGGCTAGTGCCCAGGGAGCCTTTAAATGTGCTATGCTTGTTTGCAGATACATGATCTGAAGAAACAGTGTTAAATTCAGAACCCCAAATTCCAAGTTGGAAACAGAAGCAGAAATAATGGACTGTATGAATGCAGGATGGGGGGTAGCTCACTAAGTAGCAGATCTATAGAAAATGAATTTGGCATTGTACTGGATCATTAAGTGAATGAGTCAAAGAATTTCATGTCACTGTAGAAGATACCTGTCTTCAGTTTCATGTCAGTGGTTTAACTGTACCTGCATAAGATAAGATGCAGATCTACAGGGACTCTTCATGTCAGAGCCATTGCTATTTTCCCCAAAGCATGCAATTGAAATACTTCCTTCAGTTGTTTTGCTAACCTCCTCCTGAGTAAATAACACAATCTTTTTGTAAATAAATATGTACATATGTGGGAATGTGGACAAAATGTCCATGGTCAAGTTTCAGTTCAGATTTGCTGTGTTTTAATGTTCCTCAGCTGAGACAAGAGTTTGCTCTGTACTAGACAATATACAGTTTTTTTAACTCAAGCCTTGATTTACTGCTCAGGCTTCCTGAATGTCACTAGCAACTCTTAAAATGAACTGAAATACTATAAATTACTCATGTTCAATATAAAATATTATATGTTATTTTCTCTAGAAACCATGTTTAAACTTGAACTGATTATTTTTTCTTCTTTTTAAGAATTATCTGAAAAATTTCAGGGAAGAAATTTCAGGCTTTTACAAATCTGTTCTCTCTTGGGTTTGTTTGGTTTTTTTTTTTATCACAGTTCAGGTTGCTATAGTATTTGGTGCCAAAGTTCTGGAACATGTCCTCAATCTGTGCCGAGGTAACTATGACTTCCTGGAACGGCTTCCTGTCCCATTGCTCCTGTACATCATTTCCTTTCTGGAGCTTGAAGATATTGCCAGGCTTTCTCAAGTTTCATGCAGATTTAAAATGGTAAAAAAAAAATTAAAAAATAAATTATAAATTATTTTTAAATTGTTAGCTTTGCTGTGCAGCATCTTGGTTTTGATTCATCTCACATTTAATGTAATCTGTCTGCTTTACTTAAATTTGAGATAATAAATTAATCATCTGGATACAAACAACTGAAGGGGTGTAATAAAAACTAGATCTTAGTCAGGCTGTTAGAGAGATTGTGATTATCCTGTTGCATATAATAAGCACAATGATCCAGATAATTCCACTGTAACTCATGTTTCAGTGTTACACACTACTTCCAGGATTAAGTATTTGAAATGTAAAACCTATGCTTTGCATTATGATTTCTATTATTGTAATGTCTAGAAACTTCTAGAAACCATGGGCCAGGATCTCCTTATGCTAGACTCATTAACAAAAAAAAATCATTGCCATCCCTAGAGAGCTTCCATTTTAAATTTTTGACAAAAGGCAGGAGCACAAGGAAAAAGATTTTTGTAGACCTTGCAGCAAGGAACTCTAAAGAAGAAAAAGCAGACATTATGCTTGCTTCCTGGGACGCTCTTTCCAACTATCAGGGAAGTTTGGGAAATAGTGTGAACATGTTGAATTGAAACTTTAAAGAGTGAATAATAGAAGTTGCCACTATTGGCTGATTGGAGCTAAGGGTAGTCTCCCAGAGCTAAATGAGGGGTAACACTTAGGGAAGGATAACATGGAAGTCCCGGGAGAATGAGAGCCTGTCTGTTGGTGCCAAAAGGAGAAAAGTCATAGCCTTACTTGGGCTGTGTTGGGAAGGCCTTTGAGAGGTCATCTGTCCCAAGCTCCTGCTCTCTGCGGGGTCAGGTAATTGGAGGGATGGAAAGATAATATGTTTAGAGCTGTGATTTAGGAAACTTAATTCTATGGGTCTGAATACCTCAAAATTGCATTTTCTATCCCAATCACAGCCTGAGAAAAGGCTGCTGCAATAATTCAGGTGGGGGGAGAAAAAGGGTTTAGCTTATGAAAAATAGAGGAGAAGCATATTAAAGAGAAAAATAATTTGATTCTCATCCTTGAGGTGCTGTAGGAGCCTAGAATGAAGCCTGTCAAGTTATAGGTTGTACCGTTACTGAAACATAAGTAGTGGTGAGACCAAGGATAAGATAAAAACAGGTTTAGTCATCTCGAGTCTGATGTGACAGCTGGATGCTCTCTAAGAGATGTCAGAGAGACAGATTAACCTTTTAGTTTGGAGAACAGGGAATGCTTCTGGTGCAGAGGGAAACTCCAAATTGTATCAGAATGAGATTACTCACAGGGTGTGTCTTATTTTGAGGCCCAAATGTGGCCCAAGTTCTGTAGAAGTCTGCTGATAGTTCAAGAGGACATGGCTGTACTGCTGTTCCTATGCTGTGGCTACAGAGACGTTATAGATGCTTTAACAAGATTGAGTTTAAGTGAGCACAAGAAATAAGAGATGGTGTAAAGAAAGCACAGGAGAAAATTATGAGATAGCAATATAGAGCATCAAGAATTTGGGGATCTAAGTGGATAACCTTGCTGAGTTCTGGGCTTTCAGTTTCAAAATAAAGCAGTTGATCTTGTGACAGGGAAACAACCAGTAGAGGATTAGAGAATCAAAACAAATAAAAGGAAGAAAGAGAATGGATAGAGGGGAGGACAGGAAATGATTTCTTAGTATATTTGGAATCGATCTGTCATTTCCAGAGTGTGAGTGGAGCAGGATGAGATACTGTGGAGGGCAGTAAACTTTTGATTAGTTTAACACAAAGCCTTGGATATTATGAAAATTAAGGAAATCCTAGAAATAATAAAGTCACATAATAATAAAGAAAAGATTTTGGCACAATGAAATAACTTATTACAGCTAGTAATGCCATGCTCTCTTTCTCTCATTTCAGCAGTATTTTTAAGGAATTAAAAATGTGCCCCAAACCTGAGTTTTCAGTGCCAGGCCAATTTATGCGTAGGCTGCAATGCTGCTCTCTGTGGAATTATAAAATAGCGTATTCAGATTTTCAGATACGGAAAAATAGACCAATCTCTGCACTCAGGACTGAAAATTTGGGGGTTGAAATATATGTCTATCCTGTGCAATGCAGCCTGATAGGCTGAACTAAACAGGTATCTTCATTGTTACCCAAAGCATGGCATTTCTCTGACTGTGTAGTTCTGAGCATAAATCCTGCTCTCCAGAGTATTCAGATGCTTTCAGTATGCATTTCAAAGTATTTTAGGTTTTTTTAGGTAGTATTTTTAAGTATTGTGACAGAAGCTCCATCTCAAAAGAAACAAAGTACAGAAGTCCTAATGCGGACACCACGGCTGGAGCATCATTGGAGTTTTCCAAACCTTTTTCAGCAACCCTCTGTATTGCGATGTGTCCCAGCACAAGCTCGGGATGGCGTTCCTTTCGTCACTTCTATAGGAGGTCTTTAGCCAGAAAGCCGGGTGTTTGAGCCCAAGAAGCGAGTCCCGCCAGAGGGAGCCAGGTTCCCAGCGCAACAGCGAGAGGGATCCCCCGGGCGCCGGCCGCCCCGCGGCTGGGTCTGCCCGTGGACAGAAGAGCAGATCTAATTGGTGTCAGGCAATTCGGAAGTCATTGGCCCGGAAAGAAAACCACAATAATGACAGTGATTATCTTTTTTCTTTCTTCTGTATTTTTTTTTAATAGAACACCGTATTTGGGAATACAAATCTATGATACTAAAAGACAGTCTGCATTATTTTTAATTTATTGGTGTCGATTTTTCATAGGAATGGCAGAATGGTTAGAGACAGAAAGCAGAAATTTAAAGAAAACTTTTAAAATTCATATCTTTTCATTTCAGGGCTTCTAAAGCAATTTCCTTCCAATAATCCCTACTTTTCCATTGCTAAAATACAGTAGCATGTTGTGTGTGCCTGCACTATGATAGCTCTCACAATTCAAAACCAGCAGAAATAGAGCTACATACTCTGATACAGCTTCTCTGTACTCAGGGAATTACATAATTTAAAGTTTCCAGCTACATCAGCAGTATCTAACAGAAGTTATACCAGGACTTTTGCTTTTCTGTTTCTGGTTCTGCTTGTGACAGACAAACCAGGCACTTGCATTGGAGTAGTCTCGTATGGCTCCACTTGGGTCCCTGCAATTACACCCTTAGAAAAGTGGAACGTTTGTGAGAAGAATCAATGTTGCTATGCTCTGGTGTAATTTACAATGGGCAGGATAATATACACAGAGTATCTGCCCAATTCTTTTTGTGATGGTTGTCATCTAACAAATTACATCATTTTTTCTTCCTGTCTCTCATATAATATTTCCATCTGAGAAACAGGCTTAATCCCTACAGTGCTCTGAAAGCTTCCTAAAATTGTATTTCTGTTGTAAATCCAAAGGCAATTTGCTTCTTTTACTTACATTGAAAACAGATTTGTGTTTGTGACGTGATTTCTACAGCCTGACAAGCTCTTTGGCATCATCTTGCACAGCTTCATTGATTCCAGTGGGGCTGTATGAATTATATACCAGGAAAGTATGTGGCATTACAGCTGCTTTTAGTCTGGCAGAAGGGCTTTTACTATCACACCAAACAAAGCTGCTCACATTTTTCACAGACAAACAGGCAGTATCTTGCGTTGGCAGCAGCGGGCAAAACTTCCACCGATGTCATTGTGAGTTTTAACTAGCACTGCATCTTTCAAGATAAACGGGCAGCTTGCACTGCAAGTGACCTTCACACAAGGCATCTGTGTTGTCTAAACACATTTTGTGCAGTAAAATAATCAGCAGTGGGTAAGCCAGATGATGGTTTTAAGCCTCTACTTTCTCTTACAACTAGATATGTAACAGTAATGCGCTATGGGAAAATATTGTGGAGAACTTGTGTGACACAATTACACCTGAAATGAAAGAACTTGCGCAGGAAATTGGCTGGAAAAAAATCTTCTTCACAAACAGACTTCAGCTACAGCTGCAGCTACGAAGGAGGAGGCAGAAGGAGGAGGCTCAAGACAAAAAGTAACAGAATAAAGATGTATTTTTCATTGAAGTAATTGTTATAAGGTGTGGATTTGCTGCTTATCAGGTCAGACATACTGACGTTTCTGTTCTACTAGGTAAAGCAGATTTAAGGATTGGAAGAGGAAAAACAAAATGTGTTTTACTCAGAACAACATGTAAATAATACAATGTTTAATATGAACATCCTGAAACTGTATTATCGTCAGCATCGTAACAGGTACTAGCAATACAGGAGACTGTGGCTCTTTGTACTTCTTCATTCCAACTTCTCTAGTTTGTATATGTGCTTTACACACTCTGTGGCTTACATCAGATGTTATGGCATTGCCATCATTACCTTTATAGAAAACCACCTATCATTTCTTATAACAAAAATTGCTCATGAATGCTGAGGTTTTTAGCAAAGGTTATAGGCAATTAACATTTAGCTGGTTCTGAGTTTGATGCATGTTCAAATGTTTTTAAATTAATTATCTAAACTTCAAACCAATAATAATTTTGGTACCAAGAAGAAACTTCTTTGGTGACTGAGGGTGCAGATCAAATGACCATCCTCATCTTGGATAATCCATCAAAATCAAATTTGAGGCACTCTGCCAGAATGGAATGTGGTCAAAATTGTTCCTTGATGTTGCCGACACAGGAACTTTTGAAACTAATTGACTTCCATTGCTCAAGTTGCATATTTGATAAGAGACATTTGCTATCTTACAAGACTGTAACAATGGTTAGTGGAATATTGTAAAATGAAGGCAGTTCTTACTGACTTACTCAAACAATCAACTTCAGTAATTAAGAGGCCAAATACTATTACTCTGAAAGTACCAGGTGATTAATGTATCATTTGCCACTGAATAGACTTAAGGCCTGATTATTAAAAACAGTGATTACAGTATTTGGATCTAATATTTGTTAATATTGTATAATATTTGAAGAGAGTATTAGGTTTACAGTTTTTTAAACATGTCGAGTATTAAACTTGAATTTTATAAATTGATTAAAAACTATGAATACGGGGTTCTTACAGAGTTCTTAATATCCTATTTCTTTATAAAGCAGTACTTTAATTCTTAGAAGGTATTTGCTATTTAGATTAAGAATAATTTGTTCTACAACTATATACCAATATTTTTGAAGTATTTTGTGACTGTAGATCTTCAGATAGGAAGAACACTGAAGTATACTTTTTCCTCTTTGTGACTGTTTCCTTTTAGGACAATGGCAAATACAAATTTCATGATGTGCATAAAATACTGTACTCATAAAATTTCTGTTCTGTGTAATAAAACACTATAAAATGTAATTTTGCTTTACAGAGATGATTTTAAGAACTACACTATGTAAGCAGGACTATTAAGCAGCAGACTCTTTTCTCACTTTCTGTCAATTTACCACCCATTAATTTCTTTTTTAGCTTCTGCCCGTAACGGATTTAGGCAGTTTCAGATTAGGAAACTAGAACCCATGCTAGCCAATACAGACTGAGCGAATATTAATTTAAAATCTTAATTTAACTCCATTTTGTCAGTCCACCTTCCCTTATCCTTGATGAACCATGTACCTGTTCCTTCTGTTATGAGAAATCAGTACAATTATTTTGCAAGACAATCTTAATTTTTAAGCTTAAAAAAATGAACTTTAATAGTAAATGAACAGAAAGTGACATTTTGGGTAATGTAAGTTTATTCCCATCATATGGCCCAGGAAGGACTTCTATAGAAAGATATATTGCAAATATCATAAGTGAACAACATATTATTCATCACAGTAATATACAAATAAAGTTGATTTTGACAAAAGACAAAGTAAACATCTATGTATAAAGGGTACATCTTTCAAAAAGAAAAAAAATGGGAAGTTGAGGGAAATCATCGCTACTATATATATATGTATATATATGTGTGTGTATATATATATATATATCAGCAATAAAAGATAGCTCAGTTAAAATAAGCTAGCAGCATCATTCACACCAAGATATTAAACCTGTAACAAAGGAACTGATGTGAGAGTGTGGTTTAGACAAGCATTTTCTCCCAACAAAAAAGCTTAAGAAATTACTGACTGTGTGTTCACACCAGGTGTTGCAGTTCAGTGCCACCTCAGTTGTTTTAATGTGAATTTTAAAGGCCATGCATAACTATCCTATATGAATGGCCTGATCTAAATCTTAAAGTAGTTCAGGATTTCCTTAAGGTTTTTTTTTTCAGTTTGGCTTATTTCAGTGATCTATTTTAAAGTATGTCCCTGCCAACAGTTGTAGAAGTGCAAAACTAAGAAGCTGGTGAAGTGCAATATAGAACAATATGATTTGCAGTTTAGAACTGTTTTTTAATCAACCTTGCAGCTATAAAAACTATCTGTATAATGACATTGTTACATACTGAAATGTTTACCAATATTTGTTCAATATCATTGAATAGAATAAATTGTTTTTAAAGAATTCCAGCAGCAGATATCAGTATTAAACTAAGAACCCGATTTATCATGAAAAAACTTTGATAAAGCTAGGAGGGTACAAACTTACAGTGCCTTTCATTTGATAGGGAAAGTAACACCAGACTCTCAAAGTTGAAAAGAATGTGCCTTGCACCACCACACAAAACATTCTGCATTGATTGCCAGGTGTTGAATGTTGTTTAAGAAAACTTATTTGAGTATTTTCAATGACCTTCAGTTCTTACATGCTCTGCATTATCTAATTTTCTAGTGAATAAATATCTCAAACAGTCTTACAAAGTTCATGGTGTGTATTATGAGCAGCAACACAACTGTTTATAATGTAACAGGTTTTGTTATTAAATCAATTGCAACAAAATTTACTGTGCTGTAGTTCAGTTCAATCTGAAACTGTATTTGGCCAATTTTGCCCAACTCTATTTCTTTAGTACTGTTTACTTGAAAACAAGTCCCATGGGAGGAGTCAATGGCAATGTTACAGTGTTCTCCAATACCTCTGATCAGATAAACCAGCCAGAAACTTCAAACCGTTTCTGGAAACATTTTCCAGTCTGTGAATAGCAATAATATTTTCCATATGTTGCCTGTTTCTGGCTCTATGTTTGTTTTACTTCAGTTGCATTAAGTGTCACAGCATTTATAATGCAGCCTATGTATTGAGGATGGCTATGGTATTGTGCAGTGATACTTTAAAAAATTAAAATAAAACGTCCTTGAAGTAGAGAGTCATTTTGGAGAAATGTAAGAACTTTTTTTTCACTTTTTCATCACAGAAATACTAATTTTAACATACTGAATTAACTGAATTATTGTGCTAGCAGTTCAACAGTACTTGACTAGTCAGGTGAGAAATACAATCATTTTCTCATATTCAGTAACTAATCTTTTACCAGACAGAATATGTAATAGGAAGGACTTTTATAAACCATTGGTGTCCTGATCAAATTCTCTTGTAAAATTAACATAAATCAAGAGTAACTGCACTGCAGTCAATGGAGTTTCACCAATGGGTAGTGGTGAAAAGTTAAAAGAGAAGCAAGGGTAAAGGCTCCTAGCATTTTTCCAATTTTAAAAGATTAGCAGGGTGCTTTTAATCACTGTATTTGTTAGTTCTAAAGTAAAAGATCTTAACTCCTTTTAAAACCATCTTTCTAATAATTTATTAGAATTTTGGAGCACATTTGCTTTTCACTTAAGTATAGCTTGTGGTTGGTTCCATACCAAAAACAGCTTTATACTGTCATACAATAGAAACATGAAAACAAAAAAATTCTGTAAAAAAACTTCTGGAATTTGTTCTATACTTGTGCTTCTTCCGTAGATTTTTCTCTTGGTTGTTTCTTTTGAATACAAGGTTGTACAAGTAAAAATATTATTCCCACCATATATAGCAAGCCAGATATGTAAAAACTAAAATCGTATTTATGTGTCATGTCATAGATCCAACCTGCAAAATAAGGACAAAACACATTTGTTAGAAGACTTGACAACAAGGTACACTGCATGGGAAAATGTGAAAAATACTGCACATTTCTCTCATGACATTTCAGTCAAATCCATAGAAGTTCTGTGGGGAAAAGAGGTGGTGATTGTCTCCTCCTCCAGATGCTACAAATGGAAATGTATTAACAAAATCTCCTGTTCAATTACCAAAACCAATGTGAAACCATTCCCTCATTTAAGGATCATGGAAGTCTTAAAATGAGACTCTAGCTATATGCCATCCTAAAAAGCCAAGCAACCTTCTCTCTAAAGCTGTATATTTTTCAAACAAGTTATCACAGGTCTGACATTTTGGAATCCTGAACCAATTAGTTCTTCCACACTACATTGCATCCCATTTGCTTCATTACTAATAGCCAAAGACATGTTCAGCCCAGACTGAGAGGTGCTGGAAGAATATATGGTAAAACACGGCTGCTTTTCAAAGGGCACTAAATGAGCTGTCTTCTGAATTGTGTCAGCTCACTTAATGGTGGGAAGAGAAGGTGAGAGTGTTCTTGCTTTTCTGGGTTGCTTGTGCTGCTAATAGCTTCCGTTCAGCCTTGTGGTGTCATGGCTGGCCACGGTCATTACTCAGAAGGTTTCTAAATGCTCTCTTCAGATTTGCATAGATAGCCGTAGTCTGGCATTGTACTGACAATCAGTACCTATGTCTCTCCTGTACTTCCCTGCCTCTTTCTGTGAGAAAATTTATCATTATTGTTTGTTTAAACCTAAGTAACTTTAGAGATAACACACATACACTTCTACTGTGGGTGGCAGTAAAGAGATTATGAGCAGTGCAGTCCCCAAAGTAGATACTTCTGCCTGAAGGAAAGCAAAGCTAAGTTAGTTAACACGTCCATACCCTGCTACCCTGAAAAGTATTCATCATTTTTTCATCTAGAGGCAGGAGTACATACAGTGCATGTACTACACAAAACACATAAAAATAGGTTAAACCTTTCATTTAAAAAAAGTATATGATGCTATTTTAAGAACACATACCACTGAAAGGATAGCTGCTATAGATTTGGGGTTGTTTGCAAGGATGGTAATTTGTAGTGTGTGAATAGTGAGCTGTGTGTGAATAGTACCCAGCAGATGTGATCTGTAAATTTGTACAATGTAAAGCTGGATCTTATGGTCTGTTCTGGAGAAAATGTAATTTTGTTAACTACACATGCTCAGAAAATAAGAAGTCTTTGTGATATAACAAGTCATGCAGTTATTTATTATACAATAATCTGTTGGTTAGAGATAGGAACTTTTTACCTGCAAAGGGTGGTCCAAGCAATGCAGATATTCCATTGGCACAAATGATGATGCCATAGGCATTTGCAAGGTGTTTAGTTCCAACTAAATCTTCAGTCACAACAGGCATTAGAGAAAAATAGCCACTAGAAAATCCTATTAGAGCACAAACCACAGCCAGGGTAACGTACGTTTGCATTAGCGGCAAAGTAAGAATGCAGGTGACCAGGGTAAAGTTAGCCATGAGGAAGACGTTCCATGTGCTGATGCACGGGAGATCAGAGATGATTCCAAGGATCACTTTACCAAAAATATGCACAATGGCTATAATGGATGTCAAAGGAAATATATTATTCTGACTAGATAAGTTGTACTGCTTGACTATTTCTGGAAGATGAATAAAGGGAATGACAAAGCTGCTATAGGCAAACAAAGCCCAAATTACAAAGGCCACAAATACTCTATTGGTAAACAGTGATGCAGCTCCAAAGTAGCTGGAGTACCATATTGCAAAGCCCTTCCTGACTGTAACTGTCAGCTGGCTCACTGTCTTAAGAATGCGCAGTCCATACATACTCCTTCCACTTCTAGATTTACCTCCAACTTCTGTGTGCTGAACGCTGTCAAGCACTTCTTCATTTGTTTCCTCTACTTTTTTTTCCGGTTCTTCACTGATGATTCCGTTAGATTTTATAGTCTCCGCAGAATGGGATAGAGCTTTTGCCTGATTATCTTCACTATTACTTCTCACAACATGTTTTTCACTAACAACGTGAAAGAGTGGTCTCATAAGCGCCCCGCAGACACAAAGGTTCAGGGAGATGGCGCCCTGGATGAACATGGCATTCCTCCACCCAAATTCGGTGCAGAGGTACTTCAGTAAGGCAGTCATTAGGAAAGCTCCAAACCCTGTTCCTGTGGTACTGAGTCCTTGTGCCAGCGCTCTTCTCTTCTGAAAATACTGTCCTACCATGACCACCGCAGGCAGATAAACCATGCCACTTCCAACACCTATGAAAATAAAAACCAAAGTCAATCTGAACTTTTTGCCAACAAGATAAGTAGCAGTGAAAAATGAATGAGATTTATTCCTAAGTTTTGCACAAGCATAGGAGCAAAGCCAAGAATAAATATTCAATTCTAATGTTCCAAAATTTGCAATACTCGTTCCAGAGAGAATACAAACTGCTGGAAAAACCTTTACCTCTGTTCAGCATGCCACCACTGGAAAGCCCCAAACATCCCACAATAAATCAGTGACAGTTAATATAGTGACAAACATAAACAAGCCCTATTTTGAAATATCTGCATGTGTAATACTTGTATCTGACTTGTATCAGCAACCAGAAATTGCTTAGTGGACACATCTTATTGCTTTTCCCCATTTCACCAGCAACGAAGATCCAGGCTGAGTTTTTGTCCACTTTATAACTGTGAAGCCACAGTGAGCATGAGATATGCTTCAGGGGCCAGCAAAGGGGGTTAGCCCCGTGGTAGGACCTTGTGTGGATTCCAGATTTCTCTTTGGGCATTGCAGTCAAGCTGAGGGAGGGCCACACAACAGCTGCACAGGCATATTCTTAAAAGGCAGATCTCTAATTTTGTAGAAATTCCCCCATTTACAGTTAAAAACCGGAGTATTGATGTTACCCATTTCAAGCAGGAGGTGTTGAGAGTTGGGCAAACACACGTGAAAGGTAATAGTTGCCCAGTTTTTCTCAGCAAACTTCTGACAGAGGGGCTTTGGAGTGGAAGAGATATACACAGAATATGCTTCCAAATTCAACTCATCATAATTGAAAAGAGCAGTTTGGGCTTAAACATTTTCCTAAATAGCTGATGAGGTAGCTGCGTGCAGCTACAGCATGATCTAGTCACAGCTTAAAGGGAGAAAGAGCTGTTATTCCAGCAGAGCATGAGAAAAAGCCCCTCAACATCAGAGTGTACCGTGGTCAAAGCTGACCTGCTCTGCCTGTCAGAAGCATTTATCTCTTTGCTGTACAAATCCATGATCAGGTCTCTATTTTGCACAAGGTCTCCCCCTCCATACCCAGTCACAAACTCTTAAGGAAACCTCTCTGCCCCCCAGAAGACCCCTCGTCTCCTCAGGCTGGTCTGACATTGACTGCTGTGAGGAAACCACCCGGGCTTGTGCTTGTGTTAGTGTTCACTGCGCTTTCCCACGAATAAGACACTTCAAAAATCGTTTTATCTTACTTTTTCATAGCAAAACATAGTCTAATCCCATGCACAGGGAAACACAGGCAACCCGCCTCCCTGCTCCCTTTCCTCACAGATTTGTCCCCCCTGCACCACCAGGCCAGCAGCATGCCTGGCTCTGCTCTCCCACCACGGGCCTCAGGGGGTACTTTGCCCCCCCAGCCCACAAGGCTCCCTGTGCCCACCTCGGGGCTATCCTGGCCAGGTGAGGGGGGAGAAGGCTCCTCTGTCTGGACCCCAATACTGCCACTGTGGGAAGCAGAGCCCGTGGAGCTGGGACAAAGCCAGCAGCCAGGAGGCAAGGGGCAAGGCTGTTAGGAGCTGGGGGAGAGAACCATGCTGAGGTGAGAGGACCTGAGACAGCAAGGGACAAAGCTGAGATCACGGAGATGCACTCTCTGAGGGCATCTGGCACTGCAAGTCACCAACGAAGAACATGAGCCATGAATACGCCCACGAGCACTGCATGGAGGCCCAGAAGTGATCCCAGCAGGAGGCAGCCACGATCAGTGAATAGCCATGAGAACATGAAGGAAACTTCCCTGAGGTGGTGGTGAGTGAGGTGACCATGAGCAAGGATATGGGCGGGGGGGTGATGGGACAGGGAATGAGGTTGTGGGTGAGTGAGGGGATGGCAACTGAAGGGACAATGATTGAGTGAAGGGTGAGTGAGGGGATGGTAAGGGGACAATGAGTGAGGGCACAGCGAGTGAGGAGATGGTGAGTGAGGAGATAGTGAGTGAAAGTCTCACAAAGCTGGAGGGAACATCTCAGGCATCTCTGGACAGAATTACTCCTGCGACAGCATCTCATTTCTCCACTTTATGTAAAAATTTGCCTCAGATTTTTTCTGAAAATGCAGTTTTCACCCCTCTTTAAATTCTCTGTATAATCTCTGGGGTTTTTGTCTGACATTTTGTGTCTGCTCTTTCTGTAAAGCAGCAAGGGCCGAGAGAAAGAGTGTGCAGATTCCTGTCTGATTTATTATATCTAATATATATGGAAACAGAAATTCCAAAAAGGACAGAACACTGCATGTAATTATTGTTCTTAGTGAAGGAATTTGTAACATCACTGAGACCTATGGTACAGTGATATAGTCATCCTAACTAGTTTCTTTTTTTTTACATCCACATGTATAAAAATACATCCACATAATAAAAAATTACCTACAGAAATTCTGCAGATTTCTGTGAAATCCTGTGAAAAGGTAGTTTAAGGGAATGCTAAAGGTACTAAAGCTATTATTAGTATTGCAAAATATTTTTTTGTAATGCTTCTGTCTGTCATGTATACCATAGATACCATGCTTCATTTGCAAACATAACTGGCTGTGTTATCCATCGAGTGAATAATATTTCAAAGCCCCTTCAATTGCTCAGTGTGCTCAGTTAATTATTAACAGCCAAATTTTGTATTTCTTACTTGAATCACTTTAACATTTTTGTTTCATATCTATTAACAGTTACTCTTTCCAAAAAAGGAATAGTGAATAAAAATGAGTAGTGCTTTAAGTAGATAATATTGGGTCCTTCTACATAATTTTCTTAAAGTAACTATTTTTTTTTCACAAGAAGCCACATTTTGTTAGAAACTGAGCATTCAGGCACTAAAGATCTACTAGCTTTCAAGAAAGATGCCTAAACACACATGCCTTGTCATATTTTGATTGCACTCTTACACATCAAAAGGTTTTCTAGAAACCTACTTCCAATAAAAATGACAAAGTATTACTTCTTTCATTGATTTGATTTTAAAAAAATGTAGCAAAAGTAACTGCTCTTTATTAGTGGTTGTTGATACAGTCTGAATATCCTTTGTTAGAAACTGCGTATGAAATACAGCCACATGCAATGTCCTAATTCACACTGGGATAGAGTCAATTTTTTTCATAGCAGCTAGTGTGGTGCTATGTTTTGCATTTGTGTCCCTAACACTGTTGATAACAACAGGGATGTTTTAGCTGTTGTTGGTCTGTACTTACATCAAGGCCTTTTCTGTTTCTCACACTGCCCTGCCAAGGAGCAGTCTGGGGGTGCACAAGAAGCTGAGAGGGATCACAGTGGGACAGCTGATCCTGACTGACCATAAGGATATCCCATACCACATGACATCATGCTCAGCAATAAAAAACAGGGAAGGAAGGAGGAAAGCAGGACATTTGGAGTTGTGGCATTTGTCTTCCCAAGTAACTGTTACATGCGATGAAGCCCTGCTTTACTGGAAATGGCTAAACATCTGTCAGCCCATGGGAAATCGTGAATTAATTCCTTACTTGCTTTGCTGGTGCATGCAGCTTTTGCTTTACTTACACAACAATCTTTATCTCACTTTTGCCCTTCTCATTCTCATACTTTCCCCCCATCCTACTGCAGGAGAGCAAGCAAGCAGCTGTGGGAGGCTTAGTAACCCACAAGACACTTTAAAATGGGTTTTGAAGCAGTACAGTTATCATAATCTGGTATTTATTAATGGGGAGCTGCTCCTGTAGAAAATATTTGCTGTTTCTCCCTGTGACAAAGAGAGAAGGTACCTGAATATATAATTCAACAGTGTTTTAACATCTTAAAATTCCACTTGTTAGATTTTGGGTTACATTAATTAAAAATGTCCTCTAATATATTTACTTGGGAGAAACTGATAAAAAATATTGTCTTCAGATGGCAGATTTAAGTGACAACAAAAATAATCCATAATCCACTGAGTAAATAAATAAGTTTTCTGAAAAGATAACAGGCTGTAAAGAGTGTGAAAGGAAAGCTCGAATACCTTTACAGTCTAACTTCCCTCTTTACTCACCCAGATAACCTACAAAGAAATCAAAAATAATTGAAAGAACCTTCAAACGTTATTATGGCTCTTACCGGCTGTCACTCCAAACGTAAGGAAGAGGTAGTGCACATTTGAGGCATAGGCACTCAGTATCCAACCTAGGGCATTCAAAATCCCTCCAATTATAGCTGTCTTGCGGCACCCACACATGCTGATGAACAAACCAATGACAGGACCTGTAAAAAATATTAAAAAATGTTAAATTTTATTTTTAGTTCTCTACAATTTTTAATAATTTTTCTTATGAAGATTCGTAATGTTTTAAACAAAACATTAAACATCAGGCTACTAATGCAATTCAGTTTATTTTCCCTAGTATTGTTTAAAACCATGGAAAGAAACATTCAATCAACTGACCAAATACTTCACAAATACCCGCAGGACCTAAAATCAAAGTTGCTCCATGATGAAGGGACAGTTTAAACAGAGAAAGAAACTGAAACCATTGTTCCCAATACTAATGCTGTGTGAGTGCAAGCCTTTTTCACAAGTAACTAGAAAGTAAACATTTTCTTTTCAGTGGAATGTTTTAGGCAGACCTAAATACAATGTCTTCTCTCTCAATTTAGGGAGATAGAGGTGTATGTATACATATATATACCAATATACCCCTCCAGATATTATTTTGGGTTGATCCATCCACAACTTAAAAAATTAATTTTAGTTCAGCTGCCAAACTGAAATATAAACTATCCAATTCAACATTTTCTCCTCCCAGTTAGAGTATGGGGAGGACAACAAGCTTCACAGATCATCTGTTTTCTTAATTCTAGTGAGACCTTGAAGTTACAGGCATCCTTTCCTGCTCGTGCTGTCTTCTGGAGTAATTGTCTTCTCTGTCATCTTCCCTCTTGTTCCCTTTCACCCTCTAACTTGTAAAATCTGTCCTGAGGACTTTAAAAAGGCAACTCAG
Organism: Scolopax mira; assembly: GCA_004320125.1. Classification (NCBI taxonomy): domain Eukaryota; kingdom Metazoa; phylum Chordata; class Aves; order Charadriiformes; family Scolopacidae; genus Scolopax; species Scolopax mira. The sequence goes on along the minus strand of BJBW01000070.1, from coordinate 55,243 downwards.
GAGAACTTGGACAGCTCTGCTAATAAAATGGGGAAGTGTAAGAAAATACTTGGGGGATGAGTGGCAAACACATTCTAAAGATCTTTTAGTTCAGAAATAAATTATGCTGGAACATACCTACAATAAGAGTAATGCCCATGCTGAGGGAGCTAACCCATGCTGTTAAGCCACGACTTTGATTAAACTCTTCAAGCCATTCCATGTTGAGTATTCCAAGGGCCATTTGGGACCCCATGATAAGTATGTGCACAAGGAAAGAGGAAAGTACAATCATCCAAGCCCATCCTCCATCGATGTTTGGATTAGGCTTAATTGGCTTATTCCCAGCTTTCGACTCATCTCCGAAATCATATCCAATATCCTCTCGACTAGCATACATTTTCTCCACGATATTCTGAAACAAATGCAGTAAAGACCTTCAAAATACATACAAAATGATCAGATTTTGTAGTGAACAGCATAAATCACTACCATATTTCACCCTTGTGGTTTAGTGCAGTTGTAAAGTGAATATTGAGGCTTTGTTGTTCAAATGTAAAATTTTTAGAAAATTCTCAGAAAATTCTCAAATTCATTATCATGGCTCCCTACATAGGAGTATTTACAGGTTGACAGCAGGCTGCATTATTTCCATTACTATATACTTTACTTACCTATAGGTGGCTGAGAGTGCTCACTCTTCATGAGTTGACTGTGGTCACCAAAAAAAAAAGACTGCGCTCTCTCTGTATTTTCCTTCTCTGTATCACCTTCTGCTGTCCCAGTGAGATCATGTGCTTCTGTGTTCAAGTTGATAAAACTTGGAATAAAGAAAGGAAATTGTGAAGAGGAAGGTAGATAAAGTTACCATCTTTTCGGAGGAAGCCATTTTGAGATGTATTCCTTAGTAGTGGAAGAACAAAAATCAAGACAGGAAAAGATAAAGATGTTAGGTTCTGGATTTTCAAAATGTTTTGTTTACATAAATGACAACACGGGGATTGTTACTACCTCTCTGGCAACAAGCTTTTTATTAGCGTCAACTTGAGAAACAGTTTGCTATTATGCTTTCAGTTTCCATAGTATTAATCCATATAATCCAACTAAAACCAAAGAATTCTTCCAAATTAATGTCAATGCCTTTCACAATCAAACTATGCGGCGGAGTTATGTGCATATTTGTATAGGTCTATGTAGGATCAGGCTATAATAGCTTTATTTGATTGCTTCTTCCATTGTTACTCTAAATGAAGATTGCAATGCAATGTGAAAATAATTTTGAAACCATTTTTAATTGATTAACAGGCAAGGTGCAGAATCTAGTTTTCTCTCCATCTGATTTGTGTTGTAACATTGAAATGTTACCCAACTGTGGAGCACCACATAGGTTTCCATGGAGACTAGAAATGTGATAGTACAAATTACCAGAGATGGTAATTTTTTGTCTTCTTTTCTTCCCCGGAGAAATAAAAAGAGACATTGGCTTCACAACAGTCAAAAGAGAGAAGAAAGTTAGCAAAAGCTGCTTGAAAAAGCTGCTTCTGTGGGCCCTCAGAAGGTGTGCCTAGGGCTAGAGCCTCACTACTGAAAACTAGCAGTGAATGAAGTAACCCAGCTTCTGTACTAACTGAAAATTTAGACTGATGTCTTTAAATACATATTTCACTTCTCAAGGTACTACCTTTCCAAACTATTTTACTTTTTTCCTATTGCTAGGTAACCATACAGAGAAGGCCTTCAAATATTTCATACCAATACTGAGATGGAGTCAGAGCTGATTGGTCAAAGCCACCATTTCTTTCACAGACAACAATGCCAACCTGCTGAGATACGCAACCTCTCCAGCCTGGCTGCTGGGTAAGTCACCGTTGTAGTTAAGTGACACACATCCCTTACTTGCAGGACAGGGAATTATGTGTAACTAAGGGCAGCTTGAACATGTAGGTCCTTCCAAGAGCACCCTGATTTGCCTCATACAGTGAATTGTGACTAAAATATGTACTCCTGCTATCAAACTTTTCATAGATGGATACTCTTTATGGGCTGAGGTTTCACTAGCCCTAACTTGGCCACGTAAGGTATTGGTGACAGTGAGGAAGAACAAGAACTGTGTGCATTTAACACTTGCCGCACAAGCAGATAAGCTGGGACCAACCGGTGTGTCCACACCTGGGTGGTGGACTCATGCCAGTGGAAACACAGACTGAAATAACTTTTCTTTTTCTTCTTTCTTAATAGCTTTTTCTTTCCAAATCAAGAGGCAGAGAGAAGGGGGATTATGCTTAGAAGTCTTTCTAGATGTCATGCAGGGTATTTGAGGCAGGAAGGGTAGCAGGGGAACCTGCTAAGTCAGAGCCATGAGCTGGCGCAGACTTTTGTTTGAACCTAAGAGGACAGGCTTAGTTAACATTATATTTCATCCATCCTTTAGAGAGGGCAAGTCTTAAAGATGACATTTCAGCTCTTTTCTGTTAATGTACTTGGAGCTAGAGCCCCCATTGGTGTATTTTATATGACTACTTACAGAGGATTCAGCCCACTCATAAGAGAGAGAAATATTAACTGCGTAAAGGTAATCAAGATAGTGAATAATCATGCTAGTGGGAAATAATGAGAAGTAGCAAAATGAAGGAAAATTGCAAACTGTTAAACATGCTCTGTATAAGATTAATGCAAATGTATGATAGATATTACAGTACATCTTAGATAATGGAATACAAAATTATGTAATTGAAGATTCAGAGTCGGGATTAAATGTGGAGCCTCACCTCTTTCATGCTTTTGACTGATACTGGACACAAAAATTTTCTTCTTTGGACAGGAAATAGGTCTTCTATATATTTTCAATTATTTAAAGCAAAAATAACTGGCATTGATATGCAAAGATATAACACCCATCTTTGCAATCTTACTGACTGAACAGGCTTAGACTGAGTAGATGCAAGTTATTGCCATGCTTGCATCAACCCCCACAAATCTTCAGAAAATTCAAATATTTTCCTTTTGAACTGGATTCTTGCTATTACTTTTATACTATTAACTTCCCGTTAATGTCACAAGTTCAGAGTGAATACACTTAAAAGCAGGGAAAAATCTCAATTTCCAGTAACTGCACAAAGTCCCAGGCTCTGGATAAAACAAGGACTGGATGGCTGGATCCTCTCCCCACAACTGACTCATGGCCCAATGCCCTGTTGCAGCCTGGAGAAATGCACTGACCTGCCCTCAGCCTTCTTCCCACACCACAGCACTGCCAAGAATACCGTATCACAGAAGCCAGAGAAGCCCAAGGGGCTCTTTGGAATTGTGAAATCCAACAGAAACTGCAATGAAAATGACAGCAGCTGATTTGGAAGGCCAACCACACTTCCAGTGGGCACTGAGGACCCACTCACAGTAACAGTGTTTGAATACAGCCCCTCACAAGGGATTACATTTAAAGGGAAGAGGATCTGGCTTCTTGTTTGGTCACCTGGAGTAGGGTGACATTTTTTTTCAGAAAAGCTTTTTATATTGTATACACACACAATATGCAGAGCTGTTAGAAAAGTGGCCCAAATGTTACTGCCCACAAAGATGCTGAGCTTTTTTAAAAATCTGACTCATGAGCTATTTTAGGGACAAATGCAGGTGCTGTAATAAGACCAAAGTTAGCAGCAAAACACCAAAGTTCCCTGTACCATCAGTGGAGCTACAGCTCTCTAGCATTTAGTTGAACTGGGTCACTGAAAAACAGCTGATCTTGATGTAAAAAGTCCATACAATGAATAATTTACATAAACTTGGGTAACCTCTTCCAGTACCTGACTGCAGTTAAAAACTACAGAATAAAATCGTATTTTAAAGGCACTTCCAATGGATAACTCATGAATGCATTATAAAGAGTAATGAGTTCTGCTTCACAGTATTCCCAGTATACATGTCACACGTAATTATTTGTCTTTTGAAGACATACAGAAAAAACACTGGTAAAGTGTTTATTTTGGTTTATTTTGGGTGCCATAAGTTTTGTCACTCTAACTTCAGCTTGCTAACACATTGAGCGCTTCAGTTGTCAATGTCTTCACCGGACAGGCAGATACCAGCCCCTTCTGCAGACCAGAGCCACAGCACTAACTGTGCATGCCCAGGAAAGAAGAGAAAATGAGGGAAATTAATCGCTTAAAACCCTAAGCTAATTGCCAGGGTCACACGTTTACATGAAGTCTTGTGCCAGTTCACTTTGCACGCCTGGGTCGCTGCCCTTCTGCCCCCCTGTGAGGGCTGTTTCCCTGCTCAGAAGACCCTCACCCGGGAGAGCCCCGGCGCTGTTCTGCCTCCGTGTGACCCACGGGTGCTCCCACGGCCCCGGGGACAGCGGGAACAGGCTCAGATAATAAACATTTTTCTCCCTTTGGTGCCAGGGGAGTGGGCAGCTTGCATCAGGCGCTGTGCCTCTATTTTGTATCTGGTGACAGACTGTTCCGGGCGCAGCCCGGAGGCAGAGGATACAGCTTCTCTACCCCGCGATAATAAATTTGGGAGCGTTACAAGTTACCCCCCCTCCCTTCCCTTCCCTTCCCCGCTCCCCCCCGCATTCAACTTAAGCTCATCGGTGCAAAACACTTGCTCAGACGGGGAGAGGTGCCACCCCCCGGCCCCCGGGCTGCCACGACGGCTGTCCGGGCTGGGGCCGGGGCCCGGGCGCGGTGGCAGCCGCCTCCCCTGCCCACGGCGGCGGGGCAGAGCGGCGGGCGGTGTTCGGGAGGACCCGCCCGCCGGAGCACAAAGGATGACCGCCAGTTACCCCGCTGCGGCGGCCGCGCTCCCGGAGGGGCCGCCGTCGCCTCCCGCCGATCCCGGGATAGCCCCGGCCCCGCCGCCGCGCTGCACCGCACCGCGCCGCGCCGCAACGCACCGCACGGCACCGGGCCAGCCCGCTTCATGCCGCAGGCGGCGCGGCTATGCGGGTGCCGGTGCCGGTGCCGTGCGGCGACTCCCGAGGTACTCACCGAGCAGGGCCCCGCCAGCGCCGCCGCCCCAGCCCGGCACGGCGCCGAGCCCCCGCTGTCAGCCTAAAGCCGCGGAGCCGCTGCAGGCTCCGGCGTCCACCTGCGCCCGGCTCCGCTCAGCCGCCCGCCCCGGCTCAGCCTCGGCCCTGCTCGCCGCCCCGGGGCTTATTTTCTGGAGAAATCTGGCACCGCTCTTGGGCCTCTTGCCCCCCAGGCAGCTCGTCTTCTGCACCGCCTTGTCTCCATGCCCTGCAATTTCAAATCTCCACGCTCTTTCATTCCGGCGATACCGGCTAATTCTGGTTTGGCGGAGGAGATTTGCAGTCCTCTCACATGCACGCTCTTGTGGCTGAATGAAGTTTATCGCCGCACAGGTTATCGCTGGAAATTTACATCTGAGAGAGTTAGAGGATAGAATCTAATAAAAGCAGCCAGTATCAAGGTTTTACTGGCTGTTGTGTTATGTTTACTTCAGAGAGGCTGGTTGAATTTATGTAGACAAACCACCCTAAGAATGAAGCTTGAATACTTCATTGTATAGCCTTATTTGTGCAATAAATGAGCTTCAAAGACATACCTCCCTTAGGAGCAGAAAAGAGTTGAAGAGATATACTGCTTTTCCAAAGCAGTAGCTAGACCTCAGTTGTATCTTTCTGAATAATCTGACATTAATGAGGTATACATTCTACAATATATTGCTTTGACTATTTGCAGTGAATTTACACAAACTAAAGTGATAGTGTGCCACTGTACAAAACTTTCATCATCAGAGAATCTTTGTGTCCTACAGAGGTGTGCTGAAAAGCATAAATAATGGCTTTTCAAGAAGATGTAAGAAGTAGTTTGAGAGAAGACAAAATAAGGAGACACCAACAGGAATATTAAATGTTGTTGTACGTGCTGCCTATGTGCATAACGTGGTGGTTCAGAATCTGTTATAAGAAAATTGGTTTGGGGGATTTAAAAAATATGTGTTTGGGGCTTTTTATATATTTTTTCTACATTTTTATTTGACTATATTATTTGGCCTATGTGCCGTTTACATATGCAAATCTCATCTATGCTTTCATTAAAGTTTAATATTCTGTTCCATTATATATCTTGTCCATCAAATACGATGATATGAAACACTTTTGTCTGGTTTTGGTTCAAGTGTGTGGCAGATGATGGGCTTTTGCTATGGCTTCAGTCTTTATCGAAATCTTATACTACTTTGCATTTTAATCTTAAACAGATAATCCTCTTCCAGAATAAACAACAAGATTAGTGTCAGGAACTTGTGATTGGGTTCATTTACTTTTGCTTTGTAACAAAAACTAGATTTCCCATTTTAAAAGATTATGGAATTGCATTGCAAACGTCTGTCATTCTAAAGTATACATGTTCCCAATTACTTTGTGTTTTGCAATACCTTGCCCAACAGTGTATGGGCATTTGTATTCCAGATTTTAATTTTGGCATTAGCTTTTTGGCTGGAGTCTAGTTTCTTAAAAGGTTGAATGGTAGGGACTCAACACTTGAAATTTGCTGTTTAGTGACTAGTGTTATTACCCAAGTTTGAGACACATACATTTTGATTTGTGAAATACATCTAACACACTAACACACTTTATTAACCCTACTACTGAAACAGAATTACTGGGATTGTAGGATGACTAATCACAAAATATTAAAAAATGAAACTAATAAATATTAGAAAATGAATTAAAAAAATATTCACCTGCATTCCCTGTAGTACCTGAAATGTCACCTGTGAGCTCAAATCCTTGTGCTAACAGACATTCTGTTTTTACAGTTAGCTCAGCTGGAGAAGTCACTTAGCTGTGTCATACAGCTTCAGCGTTCTGGTTGATATACCATTGTGGTTCTGGACTAAAATCTTGGATTTATGTTGTCTCTTGGGAAGATGAGTATGAATGGATCTATTTGAATTTTAACCATTAAATTGTGCAGGTCTAAAAGCAAGAGTACAAATTCTGTTCAGTAAGGAAAAAAGTCTGTTTTGTAAGAATGGGAAGGGCAATGCTATGGTATCAGAAAAAGTCTGCAGTTTTTAGCGAAAATGCATAAGGTGCCTGACCCAGTAAAATTAGATGCTAACAAAGTCTGACAAACCCTGGTGCTTTAGAAATTGTAACTGTATAAAATCATTTGATGGTAGTGTAACCCAAACTGAAAAGGAAACGCTTTTTATTAGTACCTTACCCATTACATGATGGTAATTATATGTCACAATATAACTTAAAAGGAGAGAGGAACAGGGGGAGAGAGAGAGGCAGGAAGGCAGGAGTAGAAGGAATTGGTAACTCAAATCTATTTACTGTCTGGGGGCCACTATGGTGGCTTAGACTTTTACAGTCATGGAAGTGGTGGTTGGAAGGGATCTCTGGGGTCGACCTAGTCCAGCCTTCCATTAGAAGCAGGATTGTGACCTGTGGTATTTCAGGTCAGCCATGGCTTTGCCTAACCTGCAAACTTTCAAGGATAGAGACTCCACAGCCTTTCTGGGCAGTGTGTTCCTGTGCAGCACCACCCATGCACAGACACGTGCATCCAGACGCAACTCCAGTGACTCACTTTGTGGCCTTTGCTCCTCGTTTTACCATTCGCTACAACTGAGAAGAGTTCAGCTCAATGATCTTTGCCACTCCCCTTCAGGTAGTTACCTTTTTTTTTTTTGAACTCTTCTTATTCTCTTCATTGCCAGGCTAACCAAACCCAACTTCTTCAACATGATTTCACAAGTCAAATGCTGAAGGCCACTTACTGTCTCTAAATGCCCCTTTCCTGTTTTCCTGTTTCTTGACATCCTTCTTGAACTGGGGAACCCAAAAAAGGACATATTATCCCAGGCATGGAACCACTAGCATGGAATAAGGAGGGATAATAATTTCTATTCATCTGCTGTCCATGCTCCTTTCCTAATGTAGCTCAGTCTATGGTTCGCTTTATTCACAATGAAAACACCCTGTTGGCTCATATTCAACTTAGTGTCCACTGTGACAGCCACATGCTTTTCAGCTGGGCTACTGCTCAGGCAGCCTGCACTGGTGCCTGGCACTATTCAACCCCATATGCACAACTTTGCACTCCTTGTTAGACTTCATGAGGTTTCTGTTGACCCAATTTTTAAGTTTCTCAAAGTCCTCTCAACAGAAGCTCCAGTCTTTGGATTGAGAACCACCCCTTCTAAAAGAAAATCTGCTGCAGGTGCATCCTGTGTTATCATCCAAGTTACAGTGAAGGTAATGAACAATACAGGGACCAGTATTGACCCCAGAGCGTTCTGCTTGCACTTACCACCAACTAAACATCAACCCATTGATTACTACCCTTCAAGCCCAGCATCCATCCAGTTTCAACCCATCTAGCAGTTCATTCATCCAGACCATGCTCCTCAGCCTTTTTCCTCACCCTGGGATTTAATCATTTGCTTAATCCCATTGCTCAAAATGGCAGCTGGGCTTTCAGCCCTCTGGAAACGTGTATTGATGAAAACATAAAATGCTGATTTAGCTTCCCAGCACTTTTCCTCTACTGTTGCTGCAGTGCTGATTACTCTCTTCCCCGAAAGCTCTCGTTAAGTTGCCACTCTACTTCCTATGAAATGGTAGTACTACAGTGACTGATAAGAAAATAAAGATTTGAAAGAACAGCTTGGTTGCTGCAACATCAAGATACAGAACAGAAAAGGCATCTTGCTTCCAAACTTAATATTTTAATTTGGCATAGAGATTGCACAGTCATACAGCTTTCTTTCACCCTAAAAGCTTGTGGTTCTTGTTAATTTCAGTAACTTCAGGCTGCCAAACAGAACAAAGGCATATTTTCTTGTTTTTCCCATTGCCTTTCTGAAGAGAGTCCTTGGTATTTTGGGGGGATTTACCAAAAAACATCATCCTCAAGGTATATTCTCAAAATTCTCAAGGTATTTTCAGCAACTCCCCTGACTTGTTCCCATGATAGCTGCAGAGCCTTACACAGATGGGAAAGAATAAACTAACTTGCTATCTTCAAATTCACCCCAAACTGAAAATAGACCATGGGAATGGAATTCAAAAGTGTAAGAAAAAGCAGTGGTTTTATCATTGCTGACACGGAGATTTACATTTGGACAATAACTACTTGTCTTTTCTCTTTCTTCCCTCTCCAAGAGTTGATGCATTGTAGCAGCTACAGATATGGGAGGGATCAGGAGGTTCTGTCCAATTTTCTTAGATGCACTTCAGGAACACTATGTCTAAAAAAACTATAATGTGTATCCTATGAGAGATGTGAACATTTCCTGGAGTATATTGATAAAAGGATGGTCCTCAGCAGGTGAGGATGCTGATGAAGTTAACAATCCTGCCACAGAGTGGCATGTCTATTTCATCAGTGCCTTGTCAAGATTCACATTAGAGATTCCCCCAGCAAAACTGAATTTCACTGAATTTCATTGAATTTCACTGAATTGTTAGAGTTGTAAGGGACCATAGAGATCATCTAGTCCAAGTCCCCGACAAAGCAGGATTGCCCAGAGCTAGAGCAAGTCACTCAGGACTGCATCCAGGCAGGTCTTGAAAATCTCCAAAGAAGGGGACTCCACGACCTCCCTGAGCAGCCTGTGCCAGGGCTCCCTCACCCTCACTGTGAAGCAGTTTTTTCTCATATTTGAGTGGAACCTCCTATGTTCCAACTTATGCCCATTACCCCTCTTCCTCTCACTGGCAACCACTGAAAAGAGTCTGGCTCCCTCCTCCTTCAACCCACCCTTTAGATACTTGTGGGCATTAATAAGGTCTCCCCTTATTCCACCCATGAACAGTTGGGGCTAGGTTCTTCCTGCCACAGGAAAGGGGAGTGCATCAAGGATGAAGAAGGAAAGGAGTGGGAAAAGAACACTGAGATGGAGAAGCCTGGAGCTGGCAGGAAAGCTAGGAGTATGTACAGTGGCTTCTGCTTCTGAAATGAACAGCTGCAAACCCCATACTTTTAAGTCCTTCAGGGGCAGCAGCAGCAGCAGTAACCTGGGTGTCCAGGTTGCAGATGAAGAAGCCAGCAGGAAAATGAATGTTCTGCGACTCCTTATAGTTGTTTCCCAGCTTCAGGAAGCCACAGAACAGGAGAAATGGCATTTGCTCACAAAACAAAGATGTGATAAACCAGTCCTTTATCGCAGCATTACTTAATTTCAACTTTGTACGTTAGTATTCCAAGTTGCATATTACATATAAGGTAAACTACCTTAACAAAAAAAAATCCTATTGGTCGCCAGTGCTATTGTAACACTACTGTGTTTCTGGTTTAGAACGTGTGAGCGTAAGGGCGTGGTTGCAGCCGTTAAACATCAGAAGTTTAAACATCAGAAGTTTAAACATCAGAAATTTAAACATCAGAACCGGGGGACCCTGCTCCCGGCGTCACCCACGGCCGCCCCAGTCACTTCCTCCTCAGAAATTTCAGAGCGTTCAGTGAGAACTGTATGACTGGGCCATGGCTTGCACCTGTTGCAAATATACCAGAATAACTGCCAATTCCAGGAAGGTCAAATTAGCGCTCAACTAGTTAATGTAGATTAAAGTCTTGATTTCAGTAGTATCAGGGTTTAGTCCTTCAGTCAGTGGTATTCAAATCACAGTAATACTCTGTGTGCAATACCTTTCTAAATTTTCGCTCTTTAAACATTTTATTCCAGTGGGTACAAATGTTTTGCATATGTCTTGTCTAAACCAATAAATTTGTTTCTACTGCAGATTAAGCATAGTTTTTAAAACACATTGCTAGCTTTGTTCTGTGATTGGCTTTATGCTTATCTTGACAGACTCTTAGGTCAAAAGAATCTCCTGTTCTATAAATATTTTTAAAATATTATATAAAACAGTATTTGTGCTTGCAAACTTCAAGTTCTTCTGAGAAGGATTTGAGCAGTGTGATTTTCTTTTCTGTATCTCTTTTTATTCAGTTTTTCTGAATAACTATTATTGCCAAATTATTACTTATTTTTAATAATAAATGAATGAAATATCATAGCTTTTATGAAATACTAATGTCAAAATTTTAATAAGTTGATGTGTATAAAATCCCAAAGCAATAACTTTGCAGAAAACAGTATTTTTAAAAAACAAGAACTGCAGTAATGTTATGATTCATGAGAACAAGTAAACAATGATTTGAGTCAGGAGGAGAGACATCCACAGGAACCGGAGCTGTAGATATTTTAGCCAAGTTACAGGAGGTAACTTATTCAGTTCGCAACTAAATTGCTTTATGTGATTAGTGGGTCAAGTCTCATTAGGTCGTCGGCACCAGTGCTTGAACCAGACATTCTCAGGTCTGCTGAGGATGCTGCCAGGGTGTTCTGCTGATCCTGGATTGTCGCTGTTGTACTCTCCAAAACTGCACAGGTGATTTTGGAAGGCTGGAGTGTGACTGATGTGCATTAAGCCAACAAAACCCAGAGATCCTGTAACAGAGATCACTGTGAGAGTTCAGACAGAACTATTTGTACAAAAGTTGACATTACATGTCCAAGATAGAGTCATTCCTTCTTCTCAGTAGCTGCTCTGGTGTTACTTGCTTGTTTTGTGGGTTTTTTTTAATCTTTGTCTATGTAGCACTTGTATTTTTCAACAGCCACAGTTTTCCTCTAAACAGAGATAGGGAAAAGGAATGTTAATCCTTAGGCCATAGTTTTTCAATCTTTATTGAACTGCCTCAAGATCTTTGGAAAATTTACATAAATACAAACAGGAATGCAGTGTAGAAAAAATATTTAATGTTTCTTCTATTTGTTAGTAGTTTGTACATTTCAAAAGGAAAATCAAACATTTACATTAAGGCCTGGGTTATGTTTCTTTGTTAAGTGTTTGATCTTGAGCAGTAAACAGAGGGCTTCCTTTGAAATCAATATGAGCACAAACTAAACAGTTGTTGCTTTATGCTTTGTTTGTCGATATCTCATATATAAAGAAATACTTGCAACTTTTCAGTCAATACAAACTTTCAGTGCTACGTTATGAACCCCTCCCTGAACACTTCTTACCCTTTCTGCAGTACCTGCCTCCAGTGAGCTATAACTGAAGTCAACATTTCAACCTTTGATTATATGCCATCCATGGTAGTCCTGTAGGTACTGGGCATCCTGTGCCCATTTTCCAAAAGACATTACATGCATCAGAAACTTGGTTTTATTAAGTAGTCTCTAAAGTTAGACCAAGTGTCTCATGGTTTCGTGAACTGGAGCAGTTCTCACATGCTGTGTGGGACACACAGATCACTATCGCTTGTTCTCTTACCATAAGACACACTGCAAGCCAACAGCAGCAAGAGTTCATAAGACTAAAAGTGTGGATATCAAGGTCTGGATCACGAGGGGTTTTATACTAAAAGTAAGCACCCACAAAGTCTGAGTGGTGACTGTCAAATTGTCTTTGGGGAGGTGAGACTTCTCTGAGCTGCTGCGATGGAGCGTGACCTGTTGGGTGGAAGGCCTGTGTTCATGCTCGCATTTCTAAGCGAGCAGTGGAAACCAGGCACTGCTTGTAAGAATAGTTCCCATTCAGTACTGAATGGAAAGTACAATATAGGTAATTTTGTTTCATTGTCAAATTAGTAACTGTTTTTCAATATTACCATTTCTCTTACTTCTGCTATTTACTCTAGATTTTTTTAATCAATATATTAACATCCATGTCTAAAGAAATCAACATGGTGTTAATGGTAAATAGAAGTTAAAATTAATTGACCTGTGGTCAACCGTTCATATGGAATTAAATAATATGTGTTCTTCATGCAGTCCTAATGAACACAGAAAATAACCCAACAGCAATGAAATTTTAGATTTCAGGGCTTTAATATTTCAGAAATTACTTGTATTTGAGAATATAATGGACTAAATTGGGGGTTTTTTCCCCAAAATTTGACACTATTGCTTTAAATGATGTAGAATGAAATTGTTTTCAGAATCTGCCTAGCAACAAAAGATGCTCTCTCTCCCTCTAGTGGAGGATAATAAAATAGTTTTCTTTTTGCATGTCTGAACCATCACATCTGTCAGAGGTTGAAAGCTTTTCTGAACAAGAACAGATAATCACATTTGTGTTATGTATCACACAAATGCTACATGACTAGCAATGCAATAAGAAATATTCTCATAGTAATATTTTTTCTGCAAGTGCACCATTTTAAAGTGATCCTTAATGATATGAATTGTCAAATATTTATGTGTGTAAATATTTACAGATATCTAGACACATATTTAAATAATAATAAAGGCGAAGCAGTTATGATTAAAAATAACTCCTGATCTCAAAGGTAAAACACAGCATGCTTAGTGCTGAGCGCGGGAGTAGCTTGCATGCTGGTATTTGCCAGATTGATCCTCAGTTTAAAAAGCACAGGCCTAAATGGTGAATTTTTTCAGTATTTGTGGTGTTCACCTTATGAGAAGAAAACTGCCACAATAGTTGGATGCAATGTGTGTCCATCTCTTTTTCAAAATTAGGTGTTTCAACTGTTTTGTTTCAGTCTCTTCATAAACAAATTTTGAAGAACAGGATAAACACCTTCCAAGCACTTGGAAGTATTTGTTGTAAGTGGAAAATGCTTATGTAAGTAATGATTTATAGGGCGAAGTCCATAATTAGGATAGTAGAAAATACTTCTTACATATTACTCATTAAACAAGATGTGCCTATACTTCTAGTTTCCAAAATACAACAAGACCATTGTTTCTTGGCTGAATTCCTGTTACTGTTTTCAGCGAAATTTTGTTTTCTTATTCTGCAGCACATTTTTCTATTTTGTGTTTTTATTATCTCCATTTCTCTATTAGTGTTTTTCTTTCCCTTCCTTGTTGCCATGCAAAACCTCACACAGGTGGGTGGAGAAGCTGTCAGTCCCAGGGAATCTGAGAGACGTTGCACATGTGGGTAACTTTGCAGTTCTGGGCTGCTACTGTCTCACCAGTACCAGCAGAAAGGGGATCTCTCAGCAATGAGGGAAAGCTCTTATTTTCTTGTGCTCCGAGGACTGTGGTGCAGTGAGTGGTGCAATGAGTCACTCGGGTTATAATTGCTGTAACTGGCACAGCAACTCAAAGAGTGAGGTGAAGCAGTGTGCTAAGAGATGATACAGAGGAGTTGGTGGAATGCTCTTCAGAAATGCCACCATGGCCTCCCGACTGTATCTGACCTTGAAAATCTCCTCCAGCATGAAGACGAGCAGTAACGGGGCGGCAGAGGGATGTAAGAGGCAGTGCTTTTGTGGCCGCCTGCACTTCCACCCCTGGTAGAGACAGGCTGGTGCAAACGCCTCCCAGGCTCTGGAGTTTGACAAACTATTTACAGCTCGGTTAGTTTGTGCCGTGTTTTTGGGAGGGTGACAGAGAACAAAAAGCAGAGGAGCAAGGTATGAAAGGGACACTTCTGTACTGACTGTTCATATGATCAAAGGAGGAGAGAGAAGTCATAGATTGCTGGCCAGGGTGATGTAATGTCATCACACACACCAGCCTGTACTTGTTGGCAATGTTTTCCCAAATGCTGTATGTCTTTCCCTTTAGTGTAGTAAGAATGTAATAAAAACTATCATTTGCACGGGAGCTCCTGGTTCACAATGTTAATTGTGACCTTACTCTGCTTTCCAAAGGGAGCCCGGAGCTCCAGTGGCCTGCAGTTGTGAGAGGAGCTGGCAGATGTTTGGGGGTGCCCCTGCGGCTGCTGCGACAGCTACAGCCACAGTGGCACCAAGCACACAACATGAAAAAAAAAACAAAACCAAAAAACTATTGTATGTTCTCGAATTTAAATAAGTTGATCATCTGTGGAGCTGCATTACTAAGGAAGGCAAATAGGATTTTAATACAACTTTATGTGTTAAGTTAACCTTTATAAACTTAATTTTGGAAGCACTTTCTGTTCATGTTCTGAAATGGCTTCTCACCCAATTAACATGTTCCTCACTTTGAGACAATGATTATTTCAGCCTCGTGGTATTTTCAGGTGTGCTTTGTTTTCAAGATGAAATATTGTAGACCCACTTTTCAAGGTTTTCTTTAAAAAGCCACGTGCTTGATTCCGCTTATTTCATTACTGACCTGACAGTTCCCCAAGTTTGGTTGTTTGGTTTTTTTTTTTAATTTATTTCTTAATGTAATGAAACTGTAATGAGAAGCTATAATTAGTGTTAATGAGGCTTCCTGGAATGAACAGTCCCCACAACGTTTTCCCGTCCCTAAAAATAATACAGCTTCTGAGCCTCCGGTTGCTCCTTCCCCCCGATACCCATGTGGAGGTGTTGCTCCCCCGAAGGGGCTGGCTGTGGCTATGGCGGTGGCTATGGCTGTGGCCGTGGCCGTGGCGAGTCGGGCCCCCCCGGTGCCCACAGCCTCAGTGGACACGGGAGAACGGGCGGGGCTTCCGCGGCGGCCGCCGATCGTCCGCCAGGGGGCGCCGTTGGCCCGGCCCGCCCGGGGCCGCAACGGCGGGTCCCGCTGCCGCAGGGCCTGGGCCAAGGCTGGGGGGGGGGGGTGGAATCGGTTCTGCGGGGTCGTGTAGCCAGGGGAGTTTGCTTTCGGGGCTGCTTGCTTTGTTTTGTAGAAGCCGGAATTTGGCACGTCTTTGATAGAAAGAGCAGCTCATCTCAGCGAGGTACGTCACCTGCAGATGTGACATCCCAGACTCCTTGGCCCGGTGTGCATGGGGAGTAATACCCCAATTAAATCAGGGGGGTGACGGCACTGGAAACAAATACCTTATGGTTTCTGAAAATGTTGTTGAGGTTTTTGGTAAGGATACACTATTTTTTAATATTTCTTTTAAGAAAAATCCCTCTGAAAATACTGCTACTTCAAAAGTAGCAAATTATATTTTGATCTCTGCATTTATTTCTCTTATGGCTACTGCCAATTTATTGAAGTCTTGATAAGTGATTTAAGTTAGGCTATTCGAGAAAAAGTGGGTTTATTGTTCAACAAATAATTAGTCTATATCCTTGGAATTTTATACAACTTTGTTGCAGTAAGTAACAGCTGTTAATGCTTGTTGAGTGTCTTTAGTATGCACAATTCATAGTGCTTTGCAAATCATTATAACCATTATATTGTTTCACAAACAATGCCATTTACGTCATGGAGAAGCCAAGAGACACACTCAGAGCAGACTGATGAGAAGACTGGAAATAATGAGCTAGTCCTCTGACCCCATTTTGATGACTCTTTGACCCAAAAAGCGGCTAGTGCTTGACATGCAGGCAAGGCTGATAATCCTAGGCCTCTAAAGAGGTTACAAATTGCATGCAGTAAACCTTAGAATCTCTGTTGTGTTCACATCAGGCTCAGAAAAAAAGAGTTTCAATATTTATTGAAATACACCAGACATTTGTTAGAAAGGAGAGTTCCTTACTGCCAACTGCAGTATTCTGAGAGTATAGAATATAATACAGAAAGTGTATGTCTGACCTTTGTAGCAAAGTTAAATTGCCCTGGTCTTTCTCCCTGCAGTTCTTCTGGGGAGGTGGAGAAGCTTCTGGGTCTCACCATTGACCTTATCCTCACTTTTTGAGAAAAAAAATGTTGTGGACTAATCAGTAAGACTACTAAATGATGAAGTCTTTGATTTCCGTAGTTACAGCAGCTTTACAGAACAAACTCTAATCTTAGTCTGTCAATAGCCAGCTGCAAACCTTCGCTACTTTTTGTAGAGTTAATCCCTTGGCACAATTCTGCCAGAGAGCTCCAGGCAGTTTTAGATAACTGCTCTCACAATATCATTTGTCAGACCTAGGTTTTGACTAACACAAGATCAGAAAGGAGAACAGTCATCACCTGATTGCCAAGTCATGGTTTCAGTCCGAGAGCCCAAGGAAAGAAAACTGTTACTAAATCTTTCAAATGTTAAATGATTTTAACTAATTTCACCCCCTGTTGCATTCATAATTTATTAAAGTTCATTTATAAACAGAGGAGAGGAAAAAAAGTCCTACCTATCGATAAAAAAAGTTTTATGAAATTATTTATAGTAAATAATGGAATAGATTGGAAAGAAGCCTGGATTCTGTAAATGTGTGCACTGACTATGAATATTGCCAGGAAGTCTTTTATAGAGTCTCCTGAAAGCAGAGATTTCATTATTGCCTATTGCACAGGACCAAGTCCATAACAAGGTAACACCTATGACATTTATCCTGCAATGCACACATACAGGGTCTAAGCAATACAGGATATTTTTCCGGATTGTTTTTTTTCTTTTTTCATTATGTTTTGAGAGGAGGTTTGCATTTCAAGTTGATGCCTCTTTTAAGTCATCTTGTTGAGGGGGAGGGTATTAGTTTTTTCAATGTTTTAGGAGTTTTATGTCTCAGTTCCTTCTGAACTTCTGGCCTCTTTAAGATGTTTCAAGTTTGACACCTCAAATTGAAATGCTAGTGACTGCCTTGATAGCAGTACGCTGTATCGTATCTTTGATTTCTGTATTTCTTTCTGCAGTTTTCTTTGCTTACAGTTAGCTAGAGTGGCCTGCAGCTGCTCCACTGAAATCTGTGGGTGCTTTTTAGCTTTGAGCCTAGAGGCTCAAACCTTTAGCTTGAACCTAGAGGCTATGCAGCTGGTTTTTACCATACTTTGCTGGCTATGATAACATCATATAAATCAGAACAATGAGGTGGCAGAAGCAAAGCTAAAATTGAAGCTTTAAGGGTCTGACTCATTCAGTTTCTGGCACAAGGAGGTGCAAATTGCACTTCCTGAGCTTGCAGCACACGTAGCAAACCTCAATTACAGCATACCCCAAATGCACGATGCTGTGAAAAAGCCCGCTCACTGCCTCAGAGCATACCCATCTCCCTTGCGTGTTGTTGCTTCTCATTGCTAATTTACTGTTGGTAGCAGCTTCTCGTAGGATGTTAGCTGAAAGAAGGCTTTGTGTTGTTGCAATTCTCCTTACCAATTTTGCAATCTCTGCTCGCTGCCACCCAGAGAGGATAGTGTGTGGTAACAGCATCCCAATAATCCTCAATTGGATAATAACTTGAGGGCCGCAGTGCCCCTGACCTCTCTGACGTTACCTTTGATATTGATAGGTGGAATACTACTAATTGTAATGCCACTCATGGTGGTAATAAACAGCATATAACGTATTGGGATTTTTTCCCTCAGAAATAGCAATAAACCTGCTTCTCAGATGCGTTCCATCTGTTCCATCAGCCAGAATAATTTTATAACCCCAATTCCATATAATTATATCTAAAAAAAGCCCAAAGCTGGCAAGTGTGCTGGCATGTTGCTGAGAGAATGTTACAGCAAGGCACAAACCATATCTGAGAAATATCAACAAAATGTAGTGCATTGTAGTAAAGTCAGAGTCATCATATACTGTGCATGGAGATAGACAAATTTAACAAGATGTGCTCAGGATGAGGAACCAGCAAAAGGAAATTCTGTCTGCAAATCTGTGGTGGCTACAGCAAAGGAGGAGCTTTCAAGGGTAAGTCAGAGAAGATGGTGGGCATGTTTTACCCAGTACCCTTGTCATTACACAAAGTATCAGATATCCCCGCTGGATGAATGCTCTTTTCTACACAGGATACCACCTTGCAGCTGGCAGTGAACATGAACAAAGCAAGGCTCCAGATAAATTTTTAGAACTTTCATAGATGTTTCCTTTGAGGTAAGGCTGTTGTCATTCTAAGACTTGGAAGCAAAATTTGGATCAAAACTATGGAGGTTTTGTGATCGTTGCATTCCAGGCACTTGTGTTTTTCTTACACAATTCAAATTCAGTGTGTACATTTGAGATTCTCAAAAGTGACAAAGAGAGTCTCAGGAAGGAATTTTCACTAGAGGTGAGTTAATTTTTCTGTTATATTATTATTTACAAGTATCTATTTCTATAGCATGGAGAAGATGTTCTCTTCAACCTGCCTAGACAAATGAAAGGCAATAATACTCCATAAAAACAGCAATGATCAATCTCAGATGCAGAATTAAGTAATAAGCAGTGAGAATGGGTTGTGCTAATGTAGGAGGAAATATTCTTGTTCAATTACACCTTTCATCTTGCTTATCTGTACTTACAGAGTGCCATGACCTTGTAAGAATCACTCAACCTATTTCCCATTCTTTTCCTATTCCTTTTCATACTACTTTTAATATTCTGTTATTTAGGAGGATTTATTTCTAAAATATTTTTATGCATTTCTTCAAACTTTTTGAAACAGCTTTGAGGCTTGTCTTGGAGGCAGCTGTTTAAGCTGGCTGAACTGACAGGTGAGATGAACTATATGCAACTAAGTAGTTGATATCATTCATGACATAAGAAAAATATTAAAAGGTGGGGTTTTTTATATTCTTCCTGGGTAGAAGAAGGATTTTGATAAGATTTTCAGAAAGGAATCCTAGAAAACATTGTTTTCTACCCAGCGAATATGGACAAGATGATAGAATGTCCTGCCAAAATAACAACAATTGAAAAAAAAGGCAATGAGTGTATGCCTTTTCTGTGGGAGGACAAGAGCAGCTCAATTTTGTATAGTATGCCAGAGGCTATTAACAAGTATTATCCTTAACACAACTAATTAATTAGGAAAGTTACATTCTAAGTAAGAGGATCTGAGTTTTGTTACTTTTTCTGTTTCTATAAAATTTTAGACAGACACAGGTTATTGTATTTATTACAGTATTTTTATCTCTTGCTATTACTGCTTTGGCAGCATAAAAACATTGTAAATGCCTATTCAAGTTTTATATACATAAAGACATCGTAGACATTCTGGTTTCTAAATAACTTATTTATTTTCACTTCTCTTTAATTCCTTTTCCTTCTTCATTTTCAATTAGCAGTATTTTAACAACACAGAGAAAGAAACAAAGGCATGAACTACTCCAGTTTCAGCAGAGATAAAATACAGGGTAGGTTAGCTTTTTCGAATGTACAATCAAATTACATCATATTCCTGTTATTATCAGGTGTTGATAGGCATGAGTGTATGATTGAAAAGGGTCTTATCTCTTTTTAAAAATTCATATTTTCCAAATAAAAGCCTGGATATTCTCTACATTAAACTCTTAACAATAAAGGGATGAATTTAAGACTACAGTGTGTGTGGCACTGAAAGAATAAAACTATAGCCAATAGCCTAAATTCAAAAGAATGGGAATACACCAGATTATTCTTCTCAGTAGTAAGAAAAACTATTTCTGGAAAATGTACTTCTATATTTAAACCCTGCAGGATGTATTTGAAAATTACTCTTTATATTAGTGGCGTCCGAAAAAATACAACTAACTTATAACATGGGTTTATTATTTTGCATAAGTCCCAAATTGGACACTTTAATTCTATAGATAATCTAATTAAAAACTCCCAATGAAATCTGTGATGCTTTTAAAATGAAGCTTTAGGTTCATGTATAAACATTGCTGATGCACAAACAAATATAATTTCCTATCAAATTCAGCATTAACATTTTCTAAGCTTTTGTAATATTGGGAAATCTGCAAGATGAAGGATTCTGTTCTACACCAGGAAACTCCTCCAACTATAGTAGAGGGCTACAGAAAATTTCCTGGGAGAGCTGAAATATTCCATGAAAAAGATTCCTAGAACATGCTTGAAAGGTATCGGTCTGGCATTGAGTGATTTGCAATCCAGACCATAACAGATGCCCTGGAATTGTTGTGGTGAAGCCCATTAAATAGTAGAGAAACTGCTAAATTAAAGTAGTCTGTCTCTTGGTGTCTGACAGGTTGATCCCAATGCTGATCTTGGCTATTTTGGTAGTTAAATCCTCTACCAAGTGAGGAGAGCTCAAAAGTGGCTTAAAACTTCAACATCTCAGAAATCCTGTTTCTTCAGCCAGACAAGTAAAACCTGTGCAGCTTTGTTTCAGTATTTCTTACTCACACATCATTACTATTAAGCTAATATAGTCACACTTTTGTAAAGCCAGTCCAACCTAAATAAGAACAATAGACAATGATTTCCTTTGTGGCAGATGAAAATAAAATCTTGTTTCCATCCCAGTGCCTCAACTCCCAAGTTTCCAGTGAAAATCCCAGGGAAGTTGGGCTACGCCAAGTCAAAGAAAGCTCTTCCATTTCAGACCATGCATTTAATGTTGTATTTAAAAAAAAAAAAAAATTCACTTTTGCAAAAAGTGACATACATGATAGATGAAAATTCTCTGAATTTCTCCCCAGAGAGGTAGTATAAGGATATGTAATATGTGGAAGTTTGCTGTAATATCACCTAGGTTGGAAGGGACCTTTTAAGATCATCTAGTCCAACCAATAAAAAACAAACAAACAAACAAAACAAAAACAACAAAAAACCCAAACAAAAAAGCTAACCAAACAAATTAAAAAACCCAAACATACACAAACCACACACCACACCCAAAACAACACGAACCCAACACTAATCCATATCCCCGAGCACCATGTCAACTCGTCTCTTGAATACCTCCAGGGATGGTGCCTCAACTACCTCCCTGGGCCACCCATCCCAAGGCCTGACAACCCTTTCAGTAAAGAAATATTTCCTAATATCTAACCTGACCTTGCCCTGGTGCAACTTGAAGCCATTACCCCTTGTCCTATCATCTGTGACTTGGATATGATAATGCTGGGTATCTGTATTGAATCAGCTTGTACCATTCACAAAAGATTCACCGCAGTAAGACACATTGATTTTGATTACTCCCTGTTAAAGATCCTTCTGATTTTGGAGACTGCCTCCTAATAGCCATCTTAAATCTAAGCACAGAACAGAGTTTCCTCTTAAATGTGAACTAGGAACACTGCAGATGGCATGGAGCTGCTGCCCACACTGGGCTGGAAGCCATGCTTGAATGTGTTGTGGATAAAGACTTGTGTGAACAGGCCCCATGACTCTGTTACAAGAGCTGTGAAAATTCATAAATTGAAATTTTACAATATGCCTGCCTACGGATGGAAATCATCATACAGATCTAAACTGCAGATAAGACACTTAAGCTACTGTTTCCTTCCGCCCATACAAAGGAAGTGACCAACTGATAGACGAGTGACTAAGCAAAGCATCAGTTATTTATGCACATATCAAGTTGACTTTCAAGGGCCCCTGGAAACCACAGGACACAGTGGTTTAATTCTACTGTATCTGTTCTGCATATTCTAGCAAAAACATCAGCAGTTTTCTGCTTGTTTAGTGCATATTTTCAATGAGTTCATCCTTCTACAGAATAAATGGAAGATAGAGTGCCTATTCTCTGTGTGTATGTATATACATATATTTATGGCTCAATTAGCTACATGCTCCACTTGCTAAACAGATTATACTAGGAGACTGGAAGGCTGATTTGTGACAATGCAGTGCATTTTAAAAATAGCTCCAGACGCCAGCACTGGCACTGTTTAACTGAGGCTGTATGACTGCACAGAGCCCCAGTAAAAACAGAAGCTGGCCCGTGTGGAGTAGTTTGAAGGGGTAACCTTTGGAGGCATGACCCTGAAGGGATGCATTAGTGTTAACAGGTTGGCCAGAAGAGGTGACTCTGCATTCTGTGACTCTGCATTCTGTGGGGGGAAGCTGTCGCTGGCCGCTGCTTTGCCTTTTGCTTAAATAAAAGAAAAAATGTTAATGTTCCTCTCCTTGAAAAAATGAAAGTACACATTCAATGTCTGTCCCTGATATAGTCATCAAAATAAACTTCCTATATGCTGCATTTTCCCCAAAAGCTTTTGCAGCATGTGCAGATAATTTTAAAGTATGCTTATCTATTCTCCATGTGCTCACAGGCCACATATATCTATGGGGACTATATGTCATTTTCTTGAACTCTGCAGACTCAGTAAGGAGATGTTGACTGTGCCCCATCCATATACTGTCTGTTTTCACTGTATTCAAGTATCTTGGTCACGTTCCTGTGCAACCTGGTCTAGGTGGACCTGCTTTGGCAGGGGTGTTGGACTAGATGATCTCCAGAGGTCCCTTCCAACCACATACCATTCTGTGATTCTGTGATTCTTGAAGAAGACAGTTGTAGGTGAATTATGTAAAATCTAGCTATGCAGTTCTGTCAAGTCAGAAACTATATGTATTACTTGTGTTTATGGCTTACTGTTACCTAACAACCAACCACAGGCTGGTCAAAGATGTAATAAAAATCAGGCCACTGTTTCTTCAGGAGCAGCCATATTAGCCTGGAGACATGCTTCTCTGTGGTAAGCCTATGGCTAACAGATGAGCGACACTGAGCTGTGAGCGAAATGAAAGCTTCCACTGAAGTTATAATAATAACTTCATATGAAGTTATGCAGTTTGAAAACAGGACTTGGGCTCTGAAATTACCAAACTGCTCTGGAAATGCTTAAACTGTAGTATTTGAGTAGATACATACCTTCTTAACTGATCATCACACACAAAAAGCTGAGATTCCTTAGATCATTTACAATACCCTCCTTGCCTCTCAAATATCTTTTTTTGAGTGTTCTCAAATATTATATTCAGACTCCTTACTAATGTGTAGTTGGGTTAAATGCAGGCAGTATCTGCTAAAGGTGCCTGAAAATCAAACACAAAATAATTTGTAAGTTATCTCAAGGAAACCCAGCATTTAAGGCTGCATTTAAAAGTTTCTGCATTTAAATAAAATTAAGAAAATATTAGAGGTTGAGGAAGCACTGAAATATCAGAAATACAAGACTTTGAGACAGCTAAACATCAGTGGAGGACCAGTGCTTACAAAAGCATAGTTTTAAAGACTGTGCACACAACATTTATATTTATATTTTTCTATATGTGGGTGGTTTTAAGTTGGTAAGTAAAACCAATTGGCAAAGCCACTTTGTCTTTAAATGGAAAATCGTATCTTGCTGACAAAAACTTTATCTCAAGTACTGTTCAGAATTGTCATCTATTTTGATATTTCAAAGCAAACATTCAGAGCAGATTATGTCATACTAAATGCCAGATAGATGCTATTATGAATATACATTATTTTTCTAGTAAATGTAGTACTTGTGAAAGATTCTAGAGTAATGGTTTTGGAGGCTGAAATATTTTAGCCATGAGGGTTATTGTATTGCAAGTTCATTTCTGTGCACTACCCATCTGCCAATTGTGGGACTGTGAAGAAGGCTCAGCGAGCAGCTTATTCTCTTTTTTTGTTTGTTCCTTGCTTTGCTCTATGGAATAGAGGAAATGAATCAATCTAGCTACTAAAAATGGTGATGGATACTTTTTATTTCCATACTCTCTATATTCATCTTTCTGCTAAATGGCCATCAAAAAGAGACAGTTAAGGATATGCTTTAAAGGTTCTGGTATGATGTTCTTTCAACCATGAAAACAAACATATCAATGTAAAGTTTACAGCAAAATCAGCTAACAAATGTGTGCAGACAAAGCTCTTTTATTGTGAACAGCTGCCAACTGTGCTTGTGTGGAAAAACTTATCCTTCGGGGTTTTGGTGTGTTGCTTGGGGTTTTTTTACAGGACTTGTGAGTTAGCATTAATTTCCTTAACATATTCAGTAATTCATCAGAAGGAAAATGTATTACTGCATATAGAAAATGTAGTAAAAATATCCCTTTATACAAATAATTTCATTTTTATTACTTCAGTTAAGTTGCTAATACCAAAGGTAGTTTGAAAATGCTTTCAAGTAAAGAAAGAAGTTCAGTATTTTCTCCTGTGCCATCACATTCTTTCTGTTCCCTCTTCTGTGACCTTGATGTCATTATACTGTACAAGTACTTGATGTGAGAATTTTGGAGTACAAGTAGCAAGTGGGAGCAGAACTTTTACTTTGATGGCATTTAACCACAGTCTTGCTGTATATGCTGGCCTTTGCAATATTTACCAGTGGTGCATTCAGTGAAACACAAAGCCATCATTTGTTCTTGGATTATAACAAAGCTTAATGCTATTTGCCTGTTACTAATAGAAGGCATTAAAAAAGACCAGAAGATATATTCAAAACAGAACATCATTGACCAAGTGTCCACGGAGCTACTTTTGCCAGAACAACTGGAATTGTTCTAATTGTAGTTCTTATAATCATCATTGTAATTAACTGCTGCCTTTTCTCCAGAGAAGGAAACCATGCTGACCATTTAAATAGCTCAAATAAAAAGGCCAGAAAAGCCATCATTATTCATAGACTGCAAATGAGTTTGCATCTTCTGATACTTCTGATAACAGCTGTTGGAAGACACCCTGATAATACTGTTTTGCATTTAGCAGCCTTTCTTGCTTTGTTGTTTGCTCGATGCTTTAACCCTGTGGTTTATGGTCAGCAAAACAAAGTGCTGCAAACCAAGCTATTCAACAGGCAAAGACTTAGTGCACTTACCTCGTTGCAACCAGTAATGACATAGCAGCTATTTAGTTTGCTAAGGTCCGATCCTAGATGTAAAACTCTAGCTCTTTCACCTTCTAAGAAAGTACAATCATCAGCACTGTAAAGTAAAGAAGCCTCAGATACTCCTGCACAAAGATGTATGACACTGGCTGGAACTTAAAAGAAGTTGAACGGTTTGACTTCAACAATTTTCAGATCCTTGTTATTATGGCACATATTATTACAAAGCTCACTATGAAACAAGATCAAGCAGAAGATTAACTATGAGTTGGCATGTGAAAATGCTACAGGTTTGCCAAAGGAGATCTAAACCAGGATTTATTTTAAAAGGAATGGAAGCCTATTTTCACTGGGCTATAGTAAAAGTGATGATTATAGAGAATACAGTGGAATCCAGCTGCAGGTAACTATTGTTAGATAGCAAAACAAAAGCAGGAAGGTAACTTGGGAAATTCAGCCTTTCCAAAAGCAAAATTAACTTGCAGAATCAAGTATCAGAATTGTTTTTAATATTTGAAAAATGTACACTATTTTGTCTTTACTCATGACATTTAGAACAATGAAGTTTTATTAAGATTTTAGTGAACTACCATTTTTTGGTCAATTTGTCTCTTTTACTATTTAATTCTGAAGTACATGAAAACTAGGAACACAGATCCTTTGCGGTTTTTTTTTATTATTATTTAAAGCAATAAGTTCTTGATCTCATAAGGCTGATTCATTGTTTTTGTAGACTTCTAAAAGTGGCTGTACTTTAGAGAAGTATGTGCACATTTTTTACCTCTTCCTTCCTCACATTCACAGTATCCCCCAGGAAAGTCTACAGGTTGCCTTTTGGAGTAAGGTAAAGCTAATAAAATCTTTGGGTTTGTATTTTTAGAGAGGCTACCTAGACATAGAAATTTGACAAACTAGACTAATTTTTATTGCAAAATTTTCCAGCATTGTCAACCTTAGGAGACCCATTCTTGAGTACATATGCCAGAAAACTGTCAGCTTTTAAATTATTGTAAAACTAAAGGAAAGCAAATCTTATGCTCACTGGCCTTTTAACATCTAACCTTTTAGGATATGCTTGCTTTTAGCTTTGATATACATCTGTGAAACTAGAAATTATTTTAAATAAACAAATATATTTTTAAATAAATTCTAATATTATTCCTAATAATAGAATCCTAAAATCCTATCCCATGTTGCTGTGATGAGGAAAAAGAGTTGTACTTCAGGACAAAATTTCAGTAAATGCTGCGTTACTGTATGATTCACTACATACTATATGCTTAACTTGTGACATTTAAATTTGAAAGCAGCGTGTATATGAGCTTACTTTTGCAGATCTAACAAGCAGATGAAAAAGAGAAGAAGAAAACTGCTTATTTAGCAATGGGTTTAGATGAACCAATGAGATCCTCTGTTGAAGCCTAAAGTACAAAAAAAAAAGAGGAAGTACGAGCCCAACCACTTGCCAATTTCTTCCATGATCAGGCAGCAGATTCGCTGTTTTCAGCTTGGCATTTATTTTAGCTTAGCATCATCATAAGTACAGCACAATTTGCACAGGAACTGAAAACTAAAACCAGCTGATAATGAGCTCCACTTTGCCAGTTGGAATGAGCCCTGAATTTTAGGTATGACGGGGAAAAAAAGGTTTCCTGCCTCACAGTACAGTGTAAACAGAGAGAATGGTATGCAAGTAATGACTTAGAAAAAAATGGCCTAAGGTTTATGTGTAAGCGGAGCCCTTGCTTGGAGGTTAGTGCTGCCTGGAGCCCAGCAGGCACCTGCCTGGAGCTGCCAGCTCTGTGCTGCTCACCAGTGCCCTTGCACAGCCACCACGGAAGGTGATGGGCTGGGTTGCAGAGCTTTTCACAGCACTTTCATGAGTGCTTGTTTAAACCTAGAGCTCAGTGAAGAAAACATCACAGGATGTCATAAACAACACGTGAGCTCTGAAGTGTGCATTCACATCTACTAAACATGTCTTCCAGAGACGGACATATTTCAGCTACATAAATGAAAATAAGCTATATAATGATACTGTAAGTCCACATTAGGAATGGAAGATAAAAATTATGTCAGGCAAATACTAGAAAATAAATCAACAAAGAAGTGGGGGTTTAATTATTAATTTTTTTCACCATAAGTAAATTTAAATTCTGCTGCTTTTCTTATTTCATCCTGTTATGCACAGTATTGAAACAGAGGAGGAGAGAGAAGGTGCGAAGAGTCCTGCGACAACGAGGTGGGGAAAGTCCAGGCTGATAGATTTTAAAAAGCTGGGTCTGTTTGAAGATTGGAGTAACGCGGTATGAAGCGGTCTGTTCTGAGTATAACTTACAGCATTGCAAATACAGGACCAGATTTAGAATAACCGCAAACTGAAACCTGAATAGTGGTGGAAACTGTCATCTCTACAGAATTTTGGTAACACTAGCAGAGGTATTGAGGGGGTCTTCTTCTGAGTGTCTTCTTCAAAAGCACTTGTTGCCCTGGCAAAGAGTCTTTTACATCCTAGATAGCAGGAAGTAGGTCTCAATTTTCCTTATGGCTTCTTTGGGATTATAGCCTAGGAGGAGAGTGTCCTTACTTCAGTCACTAGTGCAAATTTATGGTGGTTGTTATAATACAAAGTTTACCACTGAATTAAATTCCAGTTGATAAACCTTTAGGTAATACAAGATTTTTGCATAGTCTAATCATTAGTAAGGTGATTATAGAGCATAAGCTAAGGCAACCACAAACCTTTTCAAAGAAATATGCTCAGCAAGTTATATTTAACAAGATGCTAAATATTCCAGAAGCATTGAATCCTTTTTTCCAATAGAGCTCCTCCTAATGAAAGTAAGCAGTAACGCCAGTTTTTTTTGTCAAGTTGGCAAAAGCTAATGAGGGATGTAACTAATTTATGACTTTTTCCCCTTGCATGAAAGTTCTAAAACAGCTACTTTTCCTTTGTTGTGTTTTTATGCTTTAGCTGTTTTGCCCCTGCTCTTTCTCTGCATTTATCCAGACGTTGGTCCATTTATAGCAGCAGAGAAGCTCAAACAGCAGAAGCAGCCAACCTGCTTTCCCACAGTGAGTAACCCCAGGCTTGAAATAGCTGAGAAATATATGCCACATAGCAAAAAGCAACAAAGATTATCCTTGTTCTGATCCTTTTCCCTTCCATAGATTATAATTGTTATTGCTGGTTATACTATATTAATATATTCTCTGTTGTTAATGGAGAGGATGCCTTCTGATGATTTACACAGATTTCAGAGTGATGATGGCTGTTGATGGGTTATCATTTCAGATAATGTAGATACAAACACCTCGGAATGTATCTTCAAGCTTGCCTTCACTACAAATGTTCTACTGTCCTGCAAAGCTTTTCAATGCTAGTTCCAGGAAGCTCTCTCAGGCAATGTGGTTTTGCTCACATGTAAAGATAGGTTGGGAGATTTTACACATGCTGACTGAAAACAGTTCTTGGGTCTAAACAGGGTGGAGGCCAGACAGCAGTTTAATAGACCAGCAAATATGTTCTCTTCCACAGCAGCTGACATCTGCCAGCAGTAATGGGATTAGTCTTCCAAATTTTAGATACTTCAGGAGAAAGCATACTTTTAAATATATTTTTACCTTTTAGTGTTTCTGCTCTGAAGTAAAGGTGGCATCATGTATTCTGTCTCAGTGTCTTCAAGTCAAAAAGTGATAGGTTTTGGTGATACATCTTGTTTTCTGTATTCAAAAGCACAGTGAATAGTGTGGTCTCTGACAATGAAGCCTGGTGCTTTTCAGTGCATTTTTCACTGATAACAGAGATTTGGAAATCAAGTTGTGCCCTTAGTGATACATGTTCAGCCTGGTTTCCTAGGTCTAGAGCTTCAGTAGCACTGGTAGTGGGACCACACTGACTTCATTGAATTTGCAGTGATGTAACGGATCGAAATTCAGCTTGAGAAAGAAGGAAATAGTTTATCAGCTGAGTAAAGAGAAGTTGAACTTACATGATTACTTTCCGAAACAGATACGCTCACAGCATTAGATGTTTCCAACAAAGCTGGTTAGCACACTGCTGGCAAAGATTTTGTGAGCATGTTTTGCTTGGATTGTTCTGATTTGCCAGTGTGGTTTGGAACACAAAGGCTATTGTTTAAAAAAACATGAATGTTAATTTGCATTCCATTGCTGAATTATTATACAGGGTGTGGAAAGAAAAAGCAAGCTCTGATTTTTAAAAAACAAAACCAAACACCATTGTTTCCATTTCCCTTTCTTCTTCCTCATGCCTGGTTCTCCTTTATTTTAATGTTTCTTCTCCAGACATGCTCTTTGAGACAGTGAGTGTCCTCTAGCTCTTTTAGGCAAATATAAATACAGACATCCACAGCTATGTCTGTAATGTAGAATAGAATATTTCAGTTGGAAGGGACCTATAACGATCATCTAGTCCAGCTGCCTGTAGATCATCTAGTAGAGCTATATAAATTAAAAACTGAACTTAAATTACAGAATCAGTTCTATAATGATATCCGTGAGCAGTGACACTTGCAATATACCTACCTGCTCTGAAATCAGGAGGTAATCGCAGTATGAAAATCCTCATCCAAGCTATTGCAGAAAACTCTGGGTGTAGTTGCAGAAGTGTCATAGTCCCTGCTTTGATCTATGCAGGGACTATGCCACTTCTGCAACTACACCCACTGCCACATGTGCCACCATCTATTGATTCTCAACCCCAAGCCATATGCTCCAGCTGCCTCCATAGCCCTGGCTCATATAGCAGTATGGTGAGATGGATGAGCTCACTAATATAACCAGAAATAACTTTTCTAAAAGAGAGTTAGTTTTCCAGTTTAACTGGTGAGCTGGTCCGACTCAACACTGCCTCACAAGCAGTAGGGCCAGTATAAGGAGGGTGGGAGGAACAGGACACCAGAAAGGGAAAGGAGTAGGACTGTAAGAGCCCTGAGGCATTAAAATGCTGCTATTGGATCCACCTGGGGCCTTCCCACGCCTCTGCCCATGGGCCCAGAGGATCTATTTAAGTTCAGGTGTAGGCGTCTGTAAGCTCTGATGATCTGGGTCATTATGGACTGACCTCAGAGTTGTGGACTGACTTTCCAGTCTTCCCTTGGCTCTCTTCTGTCATTAGAAGACCTGCCTGATGCTTGTGATGCTGGGCTTTATCCTGACCTTGATCTCTGCCTTACTCTGGCACAATGGACTTGCCTGGCAATTGCAGGGCTGTGTCTGACCCAGACCTGTAGCTTGACTTCTCAGCCTGACCTGAACCTGCCTCATTGCTATGAACTTGCCTGATGATCAGGTTTGAGCCTGGCTACTACTCCTAATCTCTCCTGCTCTTTTATTTTACGACAGTGGGATGGTGTCTGGTGAGGCCTCTGCTCTGCTTGCTGTGATATATCTCCCTATCTGTTAGGGAGCAACCAGCCCTTTATGCTTCCTGACAAGGATCAGGCTCTGGAAGCAGTGTGGTCTCTGACTGGCTCCTATCAATCTAAACTAATTACAAGGCTGTGTTAAGAGGTGGTAGTAACAACGAAAATGTTGTTAGTTCTTCCAGGGGCTGCTTCCCAAAAGAAGCCGTTGTGCCTCGTCCCTGACCATAGGTCCTTGTTCCCACTTTTCTTCCTTTTGCCAGCAAAGTAGTTTGTGCAGCAAAGCAGTGAACTAGAACAAACAAAAGTAATGAAATTAGCTCTCAAGGAAAACAAGACGTAGATTTACCTGGGGAAGGAACAAGCGCCTAGTGCTGAGAAGAACAGCTGAAATAGCTTTAGCTTTAAGTCTTTGAATTTTGTCTGAAAGATCGTCAAGGTTTGGGGGTCTCCTGTGATCACACCAAGTCTGTCTGGAATCCTGGTAATTCGTGTGATGGGCCTAGGCTGAAGTGAGAAAGACACATCTTCTATCACTGACAAAATTAAGGTGCTACTGCAGTTGTATCTTGCAACTGGCAGTGCAGTTAGTTGAGATTGCTGCTTTGTTTACTTAGGTAAGAAAGGCCTAAACAACCATATTCATCTAGACCCAAAGGTGCTGCTTTACTTTCATATTGAATGAGGAGAAAAACCTCAAAACCTAAATGTTCTCTGGCTGACTCTGCCAATTTAGTTGTGTGAGGGTCAGCCCATTTAGTACCAATTGATTGGTTTGGGTTTTTCTACTGCCTAGTATTTCTGTTGTTTTTTTAAAATGTGATCTTCTGTCAGAATCAGCATGCAACTATGTCATGACTGTATCTCAAACAGCAGTGTTTGGAAGATGTTAACTTCTGAAATCTTTAACCCACTAAGTAAAATCTCCAAGAAAAAGCTCTCACACTTGTAGCAGGGGAGGTAGTGATTAGTTGGAAATGAAGACTAAGCCATGCTTTTGATCGTTAAGGTGTTCTCTCCAGACCCAAATTTAGGCATGCTGAGGAAGCTTGTGCTGCAGTTGATTACTCTGGACCTGCTTCATGTCTTTAGTATCCAGTTCTAACACTAACTTAATTTTAATTAAATGAGGAAGGAGCAAAATTTTCGTAAGAACTGATAAAGCCAGAACTGCCCAGCAAATAAAAGGTACCTTCAACATAAGCAGGTAAGAAACCTTTAAGAAAATTAATGAAGACAGAAAATGGTAATCATCAAGAACTTATTCAGTATGTTGTAGAGGAAAAATAAATTTCATAAATTACTTATTTCTTGGTGGATATTCATAAGTGAATATTTGCTTTCTTCCACTATTAATATTGCAGAATTTATTAAGGACTTAATGAAAATTATTTCCCTGACACTAACCAGATATATTTGCATAAAGATTGGGGTATTCTAGAAACTTCTGAAGTTTCAGAATTTACCAAATATCATGGACATATTAGGAATCATTGAAAAGGCAGGGTAGTAAAACCAAACAGTCATATGAAACTTACACATGCCTGTTTAAGTAAGGAGTAAGTGATGAATAGTATCAAGGGTAGAAGGAAAATTAAAGATTATTTTTGTCCAGGATGATAGGTAAAGATGAAATTTTTACATCCTGTTGTGAGCTATAATAAATCAGATTAAGATTAATGAGTGTGAGATAAGTGTCTTCCTTAAACAGTAGTTTAAGGAAAATAGTAAGGTTATTCAGTAAGGAAATCGTAGAATCATTTTGGTTAGAAAACTGCTAACCTAACTGCTAAGTCCACCACTAAACCATGTTCCTAAGCACCACAACCACCTGTCTTCTAAATATCTCCAGCGATGGTGATTCTACTACTTCCCCGGGCAACTTATTCCTATGCTTAATAACCTTTCAGTGAAGAAATTTTTCCTCATGTCCAATCTAAACCTCCTCTGGAGCAACTTGAGGCTGTTTCCTGTCATCCTGTAACGAGAGAAGGACAGACCACCACCTCTCTACCTAGTTGTAGAGAGTGAAGGGGTTTCCCCTGAGCCTCCTTTTTTCCAGGCTAAACAATCCCGGTTTTCTCAGCCTGCTTCTCTTAAGGCTTGTGCTCTAGACCCTTCACCAGATTCATTGTCCTTCTCTGCACACGCTCCAGCACCTCGATGTCTTTCTTGGAGTGAGGGTCCCAAAATTGAACACAGTATTCAAGGTGTGGCCTCACCAGTGCCGAGTACAGAGGACAATGCTGTTGTCTTCTTTGAAGTCATAAATAATGTGAATAACACAGATAATTGATTCAGGCCTACTGGCCACTACTTAAAATATCCTCCACATTTAGATTTGTACCTAGTACCTTAGTAAACCAACATAACCAGTAAGAAATTGTCAGTGCTTATGAATGATCCTGCAAAGGTCCAGCAAAAATTACAAAATACAAGAAAAAATGAAAGAAACTTACCTGCGATTAGTCCACAGCAACACTATTTCCTTGTTTGGTGAGCACTTCCTTAGAATAATTATATCATGGTTTTGCATGCCTTTTATAATGTTTATATCTGACATCCCACTTACATTTGTCCGACAAGAATTCTTCTTGGTTGGGATAACCCACTTGTGCACATGGTTCTGGGTTCTGTTCTTAGTGAATCACTTAACCTCTCTGTCTTTTTCTCTTTCCATCCATAAAATTAGCATAATAATGCTAAATTATCACAGGCTATATTTATGCTCAATTAATGTTTTTAATGATCTCTGAGACTGTTGGATAAAACATGCTGTAAAAGTGTATTATTATTGTTGTTAATAGAGCCTTTTGTACTACTGCACTCCAACAAAGCACTACCATTGATCACTAGCTTTTATCCTAAAATTTCATTGAAATCCCCAACGACTTAATGGGATACAGCTTTCTGTTAGTGTGTCCATTTATCTTCCTGACTCATTCATACCATCAGAACAGTTTCATTTCTGAAACATGGAATAGCTGCAGAGTTTGTGCAAAGATGTAGTTTCATAAGTGACCTAGGACTGAAAGCTTTCGAAACGGGGCTTCATTTACACTGACCTTAGTTTCAGCTGAACTAGTTCAGACTTCAGAGGGCTGCAATTTGTAGAACAGCTTTCTTAAAGTGAGGTACCTGTCTAGTTGGGAATATAAATATTCCTGAACTGTGGTACCTATATGTATATAAGGAATATAAATATTCCTTAACTGTGGAAATTATGGCAGTCTAAGAGAGTGCTAGTAGATGACTGGCTTTTCCTCCAACAGTGTAGACTGAGATTAACCCAGAGTTAATACTCTTGGGTTGTGGTTACATATACCAGGTTAACAGCTGGAAGACAAAGGCTTAGAACTCTCCTCCCATTTGAAAAACAAAGTAACAAGCTTCACAACTGGACTGGTTAGGCAAAATGATTTGAGCAGATCTACTGGTTTAAATGAACAACCCACACTTAGCAGCATAACTGATAGCTGAGCTTGAGCAAGTAAGTTTAAAATAGATTTATTTTTTTTTGGTGCTTTTATTCTACATCTGTTAGACTGTTTGGAGCTGTGAGACTGTCATCTATACACATCAAAGGACAGAGAGATCTCACTTTCTAAATTCTATGTGACATTTAATTTTATCAAATGATAAGTAGTTTTCTTGGAACTTCCAGAACATTTTTTCTTCCCCTGACATACTTCCTATTTCTGCTTGTTCTGGTACTTGTATTATTCAAAATTGATTTCTTAATATATTTAATAATGAGAAATATGTGTTATTTTTATCCTGCCCGTTATTCAAAATAGCTTAATAGTCCCTACTCGAACTTTATGAAAATAAAAATAAAAACCAATAATTGAGAGAGACCATGTCAAAAAAACTGATCTTGCTTAAAGTGAAGTTATTCAGAAGTAACTTTAATCAGGAGTTCATAAAAGGAAATTTTCTGCTGATTTACTTTTAAGAAGATGTAAAATGGATGACCTTTTTATTTTTGCGAAGAATAGATTTGATGTTGACTGTCCTGAAAGACTTCCTTTTTTTTCAACCTAATTCTTATTGCTCTTCTTGTCTAGTATTAATAGGAATGATTTGGCTAAAATGTCTGTATCTCTCTCCAGGATTTTATGTGACTAAGTGAAGCCTCTTTCCATATCAATCTCTGAATCTGTTACTCTCTAAATTAAATGTCTGCCTCTTAAAACTGGAAGAGAAGAAATAGTTGATGTACACCAAAGTACTGATCAACACAGGGGACCTACAGGAAAAGTGTAGGTATGGGCATCGAGCAATTTGTGCTATTTAGTACAACGAAAAATGAAATTGATAACAATACAGTAAAAAAAAAACCAACCCAAAACTATCTAAATTCACTAATCAGGTAAATTAGCCAGGAGTGATAGGAGACAGAAATTTGAAACCTTTGACATAGTGTCTGGCAACACTTTAGAAAGAAAACAGGGCCTTAGGGGGCATAATTAGAAGGACAGATGATGCTCATCAGTAATTAAAGCACCATTCAGAGAAAAAACAAAGACAAAGCCACTTGTTATTGCTAACTATTTTGAGTGTCAAGTTACACAGAAAATACAGAAATATAACTTGTAAAGGTGAGTGCAAATATCTATAAAGGCATAACTTTCTTCATATTCTATGGATGGTTTTATAATTTTTAAATAAATTCTCTTTGCCATTTGTTTACAGTGAATCCAAGGTGTTCTAATCCTTAAAGGTTCTATAGTTTATAGAGTACTAGACTATAAGTGGCTATTAGAAGTGTGTATGCCTTTTTATAATGCAGATTCATAACACATTGATACAATGCAGTATGTCAGAATACATTCAGGTATTTGTGATTTTTGTAAAATCTCAGTATTTGCCTTTTATGAGAGGAATTTTCTTTAAATGCTGCTCTGCTTTTAATTTGGTAGTGCTGAAAAACATCCCCATTTAACTGGAATAGCAGGAGTTTGAACTTGTATCTTAGAACACTTAGATATTACGGTCGATGGCCTGTTTATATGAGTGTGGCAATTAAGAATGAAGGTGTGTAAATCATGTATAAGAATAACTAAAAATAAGTGTTTTCTGTCCCGGCAAATAATGGAAGAATCTGTTTAGCCATGCAGAGACATAGAAGGAATTGTGGAAAAGCCTGGGAAAACTGTCAGCACTCAACTGATTTAGTCTGTACCCTTGGGGCAATTTGAGCTAGATGTGTAAACAAATGGAAGTCCAGCACGTTTGCTAGATCAAGTAAAAAAGTGCTTTACTTTGGCTATAAAAAGGCAAATTGTTAAGAGTCTATCATTAGTCCTTTTTTTCCTTCCCACTCCCTTGTTTTCTACAGCCCAAGAACAACTAGTTGAGGTTTCAGTACTGAAGAAAGTAGCTTCTAAATCATGTTGTGAGTAGTAGGATTTTGGATGGAATGTGTTTCACCAGCAAGCTTGTTGCTGGCCAGAATGTCTTGATATATAGATGCTTTCCTGAATGTGGGTGTTAGGTCAGATAATTTAGTTCACAATCAAGGCTGTGTTTTTTCTTTTGCAAAATAACTCTATTTTCAAACTGAGTATTCATCAACGTGTTTCTTGCAATGGCAGAAGTGGAATGAAGAGACAAATATGATTGATGCAGCTAAATTCAGAGGCTGAAGCAGTCATTCCAAGAGCAGGTTTGTTGGAAGGCTGTAGACAGTTCTGGTATGTTCTTCTGGAAACACCCACCCTGGATTCCCAGCTGTGCTTCATGTCCCCTTGTCATTGCTTTGCAGGGACAGTATCACAGAATAGTTGACTACAGTTTCTTATCTAGAAATCTAGGATTGGTTCTATCCTTTGTTTTCTGTATGTTGCTCATTTACCTGACAAAGAGTTTAAAAAAAAAAAAAAGTACTGAGGTGGGAATGAACCCCAGCATATGTATGTATGTTCATTCTTTTATATATTATTAAGCATAACTTGCACATCTGGGGTCTCCTCTATAGCTAGAGGGACGTTTCTTTCTCTTGGTCCAGCTTGGGCCCATGTTGAATAAAGATGAAGTGAGTTGATCCATATAGAACTGAAACTGTTTGTCAATCTTTTTTTCTCAAAGTCTGTCTTCCAGATATTTAACTGCTACAAGACTGGTCCTTGATAGAGTTCCCAGTCTACCAGACTGCTTTCCTGTATTTCCTTCTTAGGATGACAAGGTGTGGCAATACTTTCAAGCAAAAATCAGTCCAGTTTTAGGGACTTTTTGTGAGTCTTTCTGTTGAAAGATACTACATTTTTAGACTAAGTAAGTTTTAATTAGAATAAATTGATTAAGGTTATAATATGATGTGATTTAAGCTGGTAGCCCAGATTTACTTGGCATGAGTAGCTAGATTTGTTAAAGCCTTTTGGCCACAATAGAGTTAATTTTCTTAGTAATTTTCCTAGCAGCTGGTACAGTGTTGTCTTTAGTCTTTTAGTACATGAAAAATGTTAATAACACAACATAAGTAGATACCAACTACTTTTGGTAGTATTTTCCCTAAGTCTGGGACTTTTCAGTGCCCCATGTTCTGCCAGTGAGCACAGGTGCAGAAGAAGCATAAACCAGAAGATAAGGAGACTACAACCATCAACAGAGACTGCAAATCAACAAGATAAGAGCAGTCAATGGCCTGCCTGCTTGCCTGGACACAGAAAAAGAATCCAATAAGGTATTAGAAGTCCCCAGACCAAAAATCATCACTGGAGTAAAAGAAAGATGAACAGCGCATGAAGAGCATGTGAGGGGTGAGTGCATAGATCACAAGGGTATAATTGCCCAGGGATTTCTTTGTTCCATGCCCCTCTCTGGAGGCACCCAGCCAGGCTGATCCTGATGATGTACCTTTCACTTAAATTATTTATTTTTATAAAGTCCGACACCTGAGACTTTGCTGCCTGGGTTGAGCCTGGAGAAGGAGAGAGTGCACCCGAGAGTAAGCGTGTGTGTGTGTGTGTGTGTGTGTGTGACATTGGGGCTCCTCATTCCTCACCAATTTTGATAAACCCTAGTATGCGAGAAGAGATTAGACGTTGTTGCCCTCGAGTGGTGATAAATCGAGGAAGAAGAAACATGTTTACAAGTACGAGGGGAAAGTGGGTTTGAAAGTGGGAAAGGTTACAGCACAAATGGCCTGTGAGATCCAGTGAAGATAATTGAAAGTGCCTTGCTTTAAGCTGATTGAATAAAGAACAGACACAAGCTCATAACATGGGCCAAGATGGTCTTGACCCAGCAGAGGCAAGAATTGTGAGAGCCAGTGCCTTGAGACTATAACAGTTTTGGTGAAATTATGTTGAGCCTGAAGCAAAATCTAACCCTGGAAAATTATTACTAAGCACTGAAAATATCGCATTGAAGTAAGAGGCATGCATAAAGATTTGGAGAAACTCGCTCCACTGTTTACTGTGAGATATTTATTCCTCTGCTGCACTCGCTGCAAGCAGGCTTTTAATATTTCCTAAATCTAAATCACACATCCTAAACCCCCTTGCTATGTCTCTCTGCACTTCTCCGGGAGAATGAGAATTCTAACCTCAAGAGCCCAGCAACAGATATGTTTGTTGTGAGACTCTGCTGAAATCTGTCTCTTGCTGAAAATAGTCTCTAACCAAACCTATCACTTGGTTCCCAAATTGTAATACCGTGCAATACCCAAATTCTCATCAACCTAAAAGATTGCTATATAAGGCACCAATCTTCCCTTCTTGAAATCTAGGAGCTTTGCCATGGTTTTAATCAGGTCATGACTAGCTTGACAGTATACGTTTGACTCAGAGATGAACATTAAAAAACCTCAAAATTAATCCACACATTCTTAATTTAAAGTTGATATATGGTGACGTATATATAATTAGGTAGTTCTTAGTTTAAAAAGCTCAAAACAAGCAAAAAAATCCAAATAAAGGGTTGCTAAAATCCTAACTTATTTTGTAATCATGTATTGGAATAGCAGTTGTTTTTGCTGGTCTGGTCTGCCTTTTTGCTGGCTGGGTTCCCTTTCTGTGTGACAGATGTGCTATTTATGGAAGGGGATTCTGAATATTTTAAAGCACTGACTGTTAGGATCATTTCATTCCCAGCCTTTAAAATGAAAGAGAACAAAATGCCAAATAACTTCCCAAGGAAAAACCTCCAAATTAAATAGATATCTATTAAATCATTAAAAAAGAGAGAAGAGAAGAAAAAGCAAAACCATATTGTCTATTTTTTAACAAAAAGTGAATACATACATACAACAATCTAGTTGTTGCTGTGCGACATTTTCTGATTTAAAACAATACTTGATATTAGATTTCACTTTTAAAAATAGATGCTCTTTTAGAAAAAAAAAATCACAGGGTACGTATGTGATGAAAATTTGGCTGCTTTCTTTCTCAGCTGTATTGGCAGGTCTAATGAAAGAAAGCGCTTCTCTGTACAAACCTGGCCTCACAAGCATCTATTTATTTCATCAGTTGGTCAGAAACTATTTATATATTCACTTATGCATATAGTAAACAATATTTACCTACAGAAGTCTTTCAGTGAAATCTTTTCAGAGCTAACACATTGATCTTCACAATTCTGTTCGTGTGTTGGGTATCAGCTTGTGGTACTTGCGGGTAGAGAGAGAGGAAGCTGCGAGGAGTCGCTGAAATAGGATTCAGTGTGGGGGATTCTGCTCTCTAAACAGGTAGATCTTACAGTTTGTTTTACCTCACCTGATGGTTCAGCCTCCTGGGAAGGTAATTCGGGTTACAGTAAACTGCAGCATGGTTCTCTCCTTCTCCCTTTGGAAACACCGTACAATGAAAAAAACCCCAGTTTTGCTTATTAGACATTTAAAAAACAATTCAGATTAGCAGTTTTTAATGCTTCCCCCCCCCCCGCATATCTTTCATTATATATGCAAAATATTTTATTTTGTAGTTTCACAGAAAATAAGCCTTTTTTTAATGCTTATTTATAAAAATGTAATTCCCACAATTACTCCTGCAGCCTCTGCAGAGGGTGATAGCAATTTAACGTATGCGGCTGAACAATGTGCATGCTATTAATCTCGGAAGGTAACGGAAAGATGTTAAGTAGGTGGTGTGACATTTTTAATAATATTATCATTGGTTTTGCAGCTATGGTTTAATAATTCAAAATATTTTTTTTCTTAAAGATGACAGCACTTTAGTATCTGCATTGACCTCCATGATGTCAGAATGTCATTGTGCAACCGTAGCTAAGAAAAGCCTCCGAGGGGAAAAAAAAAAAATCCAAAACAAAAAACAAAGGAGCTTTGCATCTTCCAATAACATGAGATGTGCATATACAGTACGTAGCACTTTGGAATTCATACTGTGGTAGTGAGTTGTTGCTTTCAGTTTGATTAGACAATCATTGTTTCGTTTTCCTTGCTTTGACAGTGAGTATGCTTGTACGCTTGTACGCTTGTATGCTTGTACGCTGCTTAAGTCTTCTTAGTGCTATCTAGGTCAGTATACTTAGGATAGCTTTTATGTTCTGTAAGTCTGACAGATAGCGTGCCTGACAGAGATCAGCACCAAATTTTCTCTTATTTATTATGTCGGAGGATAGAAAAAATATTTTATAATTAATCAGGATTGTATACCACATAGCACCTACCGTTTCTGCATTGCAGATATATTTAGCTCTAACACTGCTTGTGGTTAACAGGGTGTAGCGTAGACACAGACAGCTGATCATGCAGTCAGACCCTCTGCTCGTGTGGTTTGTCAATACTGCTCAGGATTTTGATGGGCTGTAAAAGAGAGAAAACAGAAAGGGAAGAAAAAGAAATGTTTTATTTGTATGAACACTAGACCTTTAGTTATGCTATTTTTGTTCTCATTGTCCTCTTATTTTGTTTTTTAATTCTGAGACTTTAAAATTAGGAAAGCAGAGCAAATGCATCCAGGATTTAATGCGTGCGACGTGAAATCTTTCTGCATCAAGAGGATGTTACTGTAGTCAATCCGGCGTTTCTCCAATAAGCAAGAAGATTGTTTTGTTTTCCTCGGCAGGCGGACTCAGCCATTGCACAGGCAGATTTTGATAAGAGTTTGAAATGCCTACTACTGTATAGTAGATTTTGGAGTTTGCTAACAGTGTTAGTGACTGGAGCTCATCTTGCATCACCAGTTGATGACAATTTTCTTTGTTCCCTCCCACCCAGTTGAACCAAGACTCTGTAGCTGATACGCAATGTCACTTACAACATTAATCAGATACTGCATTTAAGGTGAGCTGTCCCTTGCCTCCTCCCTTACCAGAGCTGTGCTGCAGTATGTATCTTACTCCTGCAAGCCTAAAATGGCAGGCAGGATTAACGTTGCTTGTGCTGTGTGCATGCTGTGTATTGAATTCATTATACTGTGTCTAGTATCTCGAATGTGAGTATGTAAATGGTCTGTGTGCCATGTCATGCAGTGGTGAAGACTGGGTTTTGCTTCATTACAGGCTTAGATATTTAAGCATCACCTTAAGAATTCTTTTTTCATTTGCAATGTGGTGAGCTGTTAGCTTGTCATCACATTCAAACTACATTATTAGCCCTTGGAAAGGGGAAAAAAAAAAAGCAAACTGTGCTTCCAGATGGTGTCACCCTTTTTCTTCTTGCGTTTACTGTAGTTTAAATAATGTATATTGTATTGTTAATTAATGTGAATATCGAATTAAAGCACTTGAAACTTACATATTTATTATGCAGGTAGGAGGCACATCGAATCTATTTTTAACTCTTACGCAGTCCACGTTGTGCAATGGGCTTTGGTTGTCGAGTTTATATTTTCAGCTGTGATATCAATAGGCTGATTTTCAGTAAATGTGACAAGTGGCCTTTGCAGTGGTCAGCTTCAAGCTTTGAACTCTCTGAGGAGGAGAAAAAAAAACCCGACAACCTTGTGTTGCAGTTTCGGAAAACCTTGGAAGAGGACATTTTTTTTTCCCCACTCCTGCTTTCCCTGTTGATAAACTCGGTTCTCCTGATCACGGTCTATTCAAGCTGCTTCCCATCTGATTTTTGACAACTGCTTCTAAAAAATCACCAAGAAGACCAAGAACAGAACTTATCTCCATTGCTTTACATAAAAATGGCTGGGTGCATTGCCATGCTAACACTGCACTAAGTGGTACACGCAGGTAGGTTGAGATTTGCATGTTTTACTGATTTCTTGGTCAGTGTTACAAGAACATGAAATTGGCTTTGGAATGTATCTTTCAGTTAAAAAAAGTATTAAACTGCTAATGAAAACAACCTAATATTAAATTGTTGGCTTCTCGTATTGGCATGACAGTTGTTCTTATCTGTTTTTAAAAAAAAATCTGTTGTGAAAGTAGAGCAGTCATGTCTGTTAAAATAATCATATGTACTAAGGGCGTGGCAACGCTTATGCAACAAAAGAATTTTTGAAAACCCTATTGATTCAACTACATTTTAAAGGTGACTCTAAGCATTGCTAAGCTTACAGCTAAATGCAAAAATAAAAATCGAGGTAGGTAGGAAAAATGAAAAATATTTAAATTCTGTCGTAAGCGGTTTTGTGTTTTGTGCGAAATCTTTAATAAAGATTAATATGCTTTAATGCTTATATTTTCAGTATTAGCTACAATCATAAACATAGAGTATTTCTTTTTTATTTTAAGGTAGAAGGACTTTAAAGAGAGAGATTGATATAGATGGCCCTGCCAGTTTAGACTGAGTATCAGTTCATTGAAATGTGTTTTACTACACACAAAAAATGTTATGAAACAAAAACTTAAAATCCTTAGGTGCAAAAAAAAATGAATCTGAGCATTAAGAATAAAAAGAATTACGAGTACTGTATTACTTAGACCAACTTTTGTAATATATTTGTTTCAGATTAATACTGGGCCAGAACCAGTTTCCTTGGCAACCAAATCCTTTTAAAAGGTGCAATAGTAGAGACGTAGAAAGATGTTATTCTCCTTAATAGCAATATCACAATGCAAATGGAAATTCTGCAGTTGTTTCCTTTCAGTTCTAAACGAGAATCTGATCTCATTTTATGTTTCCATGCGGCTATCATTTCTTAAACGATACCATATTTATAAAGCTGTACACAACAAAAAAATGTTTTATTCCTGTTTTGCATTGGTTGTTTCCAGAAACGTACCCCAGGTTCTTTTTTTTAAATTAGCCTTGTCTTGCATGTAGGTCAAGGTTTCTACTGTGTATATATAAAGTGCTGGTTTCATTATCACAAGTATAAAAGTATCACTGAAATATTTAGCAGCTGAGCAATGTAGAGAATCAGAAGTCTGTTTAAACCTTCTTTCACCCTTGCTGTATTCAGCCACAGTAATGCTAATAAACCTTTCTTTAAATAGTGGACCGATTCTGAAGTTCAGGTAAAGAGCTGTGTTTAAGCATACTGGAAAAGAACTTCTGTCAGGTCTTAAACAAGCCTTTATAGAATAAGCTCCCTTGTGGTCTGCGGTAATTTTCAGACCTTATAGATCTTGCAAGAATTCAGTATTATAATTCCTTATTTCTATTTTTAGCTAATATTTTTAACAGTATCAGTGAAGTTAAATCTTATGTTACCAGAGGTAACTGCTTATACAGAATCAGATGTTACTAAATGTCTCCACTGAGCTTGTAACGCAGCGTATCTCCTTGTGAATCTCCTTTGTACGTGACTTGAGAAATTCTCACTACTGCAATGAGACTTTTGCAGCAGGGTAGCCATTTTCCTTTCATGTCCTTGACTTTAAAATGACTAAGTATATTTTGTGTGGATGAGGACCCAGCACTGAAAATTAATGCAGAGAAGGTATTATCAATAATAGCCTTGATGGTGTCAGTAATATCGACCCAATACTTGTTTATTCCTAAATATAGCAGCTCAGTGCATTCCAAATAAACAGAGTATAACTGTTCAGGAATATAACTTGTCATTTGTCTGGATAGGCTGATGCTTAATAATAATAAAACCATTTGATTCATAATTATGAGATTAGTTTGACGCAGTGCAATATTCCCCTGTTCCACCTAAAGCAGCAGAACTGAAAACGTAATAAACAGCATCTCTCAAGTGACATATTAAAGTTTGCATTTTTTTTTAAAATTTGATTTATCTCTGGTAGCTTGCTTCTGCTGATTATTCTCCTGTCTGAAATGTTAATATGGAGTGCGCCATTACGTGTAGTTATCAAAATTGCATTTCTTTATTTCTTGTGTGGTTATTTTTAAAGGAACTTGCTGAGCAAACGCTATGTAGAAGCAAGCTATTTATTGCTGCTGATATTTATCTTTAGAAAAGATGGGGCACTTAATGATAAACTGTTTTTATTACGTCTTTGTTCAAACATTCCCTCTCAAGGCATTTAAAGCAAGCTTAGCTCCGTTACATGAACATGCTTCACTATGGTTGTTTTAAATCCATTTGCAAATTTGCTCTTTTGTTAGAGGTGCAAGTCTTTCTGTCATTAATAAGACTGAACTCAAGTGCTTTCATGAGGCTGGAAAAACTCATTGGCAGCCTGTGAACAGTAATTTCTTCTAGCTGAAGAAACTGATTTATTTATTAAGGAGGAGTCTAGTAATTAGCAAGCTGTTTCCAGTTTGGCTATCATACCTGGGTTAACTGGTAGTTATATCCAGCTACTGCAGTGTCAGAATGTCATAGTCAAAGATGCCATAAGAAATCTTGTGTAAACTTCATCCATTTTATTCTCTTTGGCTAAAGGAGCTAACCAGGGCATGTAGGAGCAGGTGCAGTTTTTCACACCTCCAGCACAGCCTGCAAATCTTATTGTTTACGGGGGGGTGTGGGGGTGTGTTGGCTTGGTTTTTTGAGTTTTATCATAGAAGGCTAATTGTTGATACTGAGTCCTTCCTTTTATCATTTAAATGTGTTCTTTTATCCATGCAAATTCCACTTGTGCTCAACAGAAAATCTGTACAAAGCATGAGTAAAAATTAAATCAAACTAAAAGTCATTCACTCAGACACTATCCTTCTTGCCTTTCAATGACCTTTCTGATTAAGGTTACTTCTGCCTCTAAACTTTGTTTTGATTTGAAACTGCAGGTCTCTGTGTGAAACTATCTGTGTTTAGATAATATTTGTCAGACTATTAGGCTCTGGTAGTAATGAACAGGTACCAATTAACCCTTTGGGGGCATATACTATCTGTTGTACTGTATCATGTGAATTGCTTTATTACC
Source organism: Scolopax mira (assembly GCA_004320125.1). Classification (NCBI taxonomy): domain Eukaryota; kingdom Metazoa; phylum Chordata; class Aves; order Charadriiformes; family Scolopacidae; genus Scolopax; species Scolopax mira. Next base: position 10,367 of record BJBW01000070.1, on the reverse strand, counting down.
TTTTCAAAGAGCTTTATTATGTATAATATTACATTTGAATTCTAGTATTATCAAAATTGGGAATTCCCTAGCTTTGATAAGATCTTTTGCTGCTGGATTCATCCAAATTTGATGTTTAAGCTTCCCACTCACCATAATATTTCAGAGTCATTTAATATGACCTTATTGGTATTTGAAGTAATAATAATGGCTTAACGCAATTTTTTTTAAATTCTGGCCTTTGTTTCACCAGATGTGAGCTACAGAATACTTACTCAAATCAAGATATACTAAAAACATACTCAGCTAAACCCACAAAAACAACTTAGCTCACCTTCTTACCTTTTAAAGCCAAAGTAATGGATCCTCTATTTCCTGTATAATGTTATTTATAAAAGCATATAGTATATTTGCAAGTGAAAATGGATGTCAGTATTCTTAATTGCTGCTATATAAATGCCTATCAGCTGAGTCATAAGGCCTTATCCATAAGATTTTGGAGTTGCTCTGTGGAACAGTTTAATTTTGTTTAGTATCTTTGAAACAAAGCTGTGTTCTGAATTATTTTTACACTATTGCTTGATAACCTTATTAGGATGTTTGATACATAATAACAAAATCAGGATGTTTGAAAATGATGAATAATTATTTAAGCAGAGAAATACAGGAAGTGTATTCCAGAGAACAAGAGTTGCCTAGAAATGTCATCACAGATTCTGTGACAAAAGAGACCAAAAGAAGTGGCAGAATAGAAAGAGAAGAAAGAAAATGCCTTTTGAAAAACTTAAAAAAAAAAAACAAACCATGGAGACTTTTAAGATAAAAGATAACTTGTAATTGGTTTCAGCAGTTTATGTGATGTCAAGGGAGATGACTAATAATGATGCTTGTTTCTCCTTGTACCATGATTTGTTTACTAAACTGGCAAACTGTGAAGCTAATCTTAAAATACAATTGTTTTCCACTGACTTTATGACTTTACCTGTGAAACTTAGGACTAGACTAACTGAGGAAGCCGTGAAGCCTCCGTTACTTCATGTTTTACTAAAAGTAAATCTGTACGGAATAACATGGATATAGTTGAGATGGGAAAAGGGAAGTGGAGCCAAGGGTTCTTCCAGTCTAATTTTTCCAGTGACCCAAATGAAAAATTATTTTAGACTTGGAAATGTCCATACATGTCTATCTAGAACATATTATGAAATGTTATGTCCAATTTTCACTACACAGGTTAAACCATAATAAAACAATGCAGGCAGAAGCAGTATTCACAAGAGTTTGGTCAATGGTGCTGTTGTATTGCTGGTGTGTTGTACGCCTCCCAGGTGTAGATTTGGAGTCCCACAGCACTCCAGGGAAAATTCTGATGAGTTACACAATGTATCTGTAAATTAGCACTTGCCTAATAATGTAGTCATTAAATTTGGATTTTCCCCTTTGCAGGCGGATACACAGTAGCCACAGAGTTCAAAAAATTACTGAGATGGTTTTGCCGAGAGCACCTGTCAATACCACTTTTAAAAGACGCTAACAGAAGAACAACCTGATTTTAGGTAGGTAAGTTTCCAGAGTGATTATAGAAAGCTGAAGTTCCTTTAAAACACACACACAAATAGTGCTAAAATATTTAACACTTTAAAACCACTGCATTACACCATTTAATACTTTTTCTTTCCATTACAGTTCTACCTTTTTAATAATCATTTAAGAGTTAGTTTTGCTATGGTAGTGCATTGCTCTCTTCTCTTGTAGATATTGTTGGATTTTTCCAACTCTTGCTGGATTTTTATTGCCACATCATTTTGCAAACAAAATCAGGCAGAATAGAGCTTTGAAACAGGTTGTTACAGCCTCCAATGATCTGTACAAGCTGCACATATTGGCAGGCATCCTGAGTTTGCCAGAATGTTAACTCTGGATCCCAGTCACTTGTGTTCGTTACAAATCTGTGCCATACAATAGAGACAGAGGAATTCTCTTACTGCCAATGCCCTTTTCTAATTCTGTTGTTTTGATTAAGCTGTATATAGCCTATCTAATGTATACCTTTATACATGGCTGTAATCAAGGGTAGTAAAAAACCTCTTAAATCATGAGCTCCAAAGAGCACTTTGTAAATTCAAGTATAGTATAAACAATCAGGATATTTCAAAATATGAGGTTCACATTTTGCATTGCTTCTTCAAGTATTAGCATTTTCCTTTCTTCTCGCTGTGCATGAGCAATAATCATCTTGGTTAAAACAAGTGTCTGGTATCTGTGCTTTAGATTTGAGATATCTGCATATATTGAATGAAATTAACGTATTGAATGAAATAATAAGTTAAATCCTGACTAATGCATTAATTTTGAACATGTCTCTTTGTATCATAGAGTATAATTTGCGTTATCGAAAGGGAGTAGTTCACTGATTTCAGTAGCAACATTTGTACAAATTTCTGTAGGAAATGGTTTGTTGCATCATAGTCATTAATGCTGTAATATTCTATGTAGAAATAAGTAATTAAGGCTACTGCGCAAAATGTAAGATAAGAAACCAAATTTAAAAAGGCAGAAAAAAAAACCCCAAACCAAAAAACCCACAAACCTCTTCAATTCCTAGAATATCTCAAAATGTTTTCTGTGTTCAAGTTTACTTTTAATAAGCAATGTTGTATGATGTACAAAATGGTAATGGTTTTCAGAGACAATAAGATGGCATTGGTGGCTTAAACTAATCAATGAAACATTAAAATTAGATAAATTCAGGTTACCTGGCCTTACAGAAGCAATGGTCTACAAAATCTAAGCTGTACCTATTTTAAGTGAATTACTATAGAACACTTGCTCCGTATATTTTATGTAGAAACCGAGGCCATAACCTGTTTCCTTGGCAACCACATACGAATAAAAGGTACATTAGTGAAGCTGCAGATGTGTGTCAGTGAATGCTTGTTAAGCAGCGCGATGCATTTACATACATATGCTCACAATAATGCATGCATCTTGAAAATCACCATATAAAAAGATTTCTGGGCGTGTCCCAATGTAGATTCTTAACACTCAAAGGTTTTAACCTAAAACCTCATGTTTTCCATGGAGATATCTCATGTGATTTTTTTTTTTTTTTTTTGCGCTTTAAATTGGACTTGCAATAACTTCCAAAAAATTGGCATGGTAGGCTTGGTCTGCAAATTGAAACCTTTCTCCAGGATTCTGAATACTTAGTGCACTGCTTTAAGAGAACAAAATATGGACGGAAACGAAGGGTTACGGTGGCTTTCAGAAATGTGTAGGCATTCTAAATTTGTATCTTGTATCAGTGTTCAGAAGCAAGTATGATTATACTGTTTTACACAGTGACAAACTAAAGATACTAGATAAAAATGAAACTGATGTTGCTTTTAGCAATCTCATTCTATCCAACGTATCCAGGCAAAGAGATATGACTAAGTGTTGTCTTCTAACAGTGTTTTCTGCTGGGGGAGAAAAAGCCATAGGAGTCATCAAAATGTCAGTTTTTCTTGGACTTACAGAAGAAGATTTAGGCAGTACTCACGCTTTCTGTGCAAATGTTTGTATAGTGGTATTTTGGCTTATATTACTGGATTTAAAAGAAGCTCAGATATCCCTGGAGGTATTTAAAAGCTGGGAAGACGTGGTGCTTAGTGATATGGTTTAGTGATGGTTTTCGTCAGTCTTAGGTTGATGGTTGGACTCGATCTGAAAGGTCTCTTCCAACCAAGGTGATTCTATGATTAAGGTCGGTTTTGACAAATTTGTTTACTGACTTCAAGTTTATGTACAGGTTATTTTTGTCCTTTCTTCTTAAAGTATGAATTTGTGTATATAATGAAAAGTATATACAACCCTTTGGATTAACTATGTTATCCCAAGATACTATATCTTTAAGAAATAAGTCTAAAATGCTAATCATTTTTAGACTGAAAAAATGTGAATCTGCAAATCCTAAATTTATATTCAATTGGTGTAATCTGAGAAGCTTTTTATGTGACCCAAAGCCTAATTAAAACCCCCTTGAAATCAATAAAAAGATTCCCATTAACTTTTTTTTGGAGTCATATAAGTCATACAAATCAATAAGAGCGAAGGCTTCATACATAACAATGAGATTTAGCAAGTTATCCTGACAATGTTAAACATTTCCATAACTCTCAACAGTCAGGTGTACCAGAATCTAGTATTAATTCCAGGTAGTTTGGACACTACCACATGACTCTTTTCATGATCCTGAACCATAAAAAATGTTGTTATATACCATCACACGCTACAATGTTCTTGAGGCTTTTGAGCAAATAAGAGTTTAAGAAACTAACTGGGCAGATGCAAGTCAACTGTGTTTTTCTCTTTGTTATTCGTTGCTCCCCATCTGACCCAAGCTCTGCTGGTGGCAGAGGATGCAGCACATAGAGATGGAGCCATCAAAATTTTCTCCTTACTGCCAGCTGCTACCTGCTTTTGCCACCGTCCTTCTCTGTTGCACAGGCAGAGGCCCTGCTCTAGCTTTCAGTTTGGAAGTATGCAGCAGGATTTAAGAGGAGGAGGAGGGTGGCTTGGGCCACTTAAATCAGCGTGAAGCAGAGCATAAGAATATTTATGAGCACAACTGACAAAGATATTATGTGTCTAAGAAGTTGTCATAATAAATGGCCACTCTAAAGGGATGATTTAGAGGAATAGTTGTCACTTGTGCATTGTTTTTGGCATGCTTAAGTTTATCAAGCAAAAACATAAATATGTTTTGCAATGCTTTAAGGAATATTGGAGATCAGTAGTGGCCAGTTAAAAATTTGAAGAGCAATTTTTGCTTTCAAAATGGCTATGTCAAGCCATCTAGCAGACCAAGGTGTTTCCAGGGGAAGGGATTTAGCTCTATTTTCAGTCTGGTGTGATTTGCTACAACAGCTGTAGTAAAGGGCAAGAAGGGCTGGGCTGGCCTGGCCCCCGGCACACCTCACTGCGAGTGACAGTGGCCCCGAGCACACAGCTTGGCTGCGGCTCCTGAGGATGTTGGTGCAGATAGTCACAGGATGTTTCCTCTGAAAACGGGAAAATGAGAGAGACTGGGTTCAACTACTTCTATTTTGTCTTTCTGATAACTGAATGGGTAACAGAATACCACACACTAATTGTCCAAAATGAACAAAAATTATATGTTTAATTTGCTAGTTTTGCTTAAAGCTATTCAAATATATAAATTACTGCATTTGACAACAGTCAAGAACAGAAAAATGTCTGTTGTTGTCACTCTGTCTGTAAACATAGCTTCATGACTGCAATTGATCTGTGCTAGCTGAGGACTGTGATGCGTCCCAGAAGTGTAGGAGGCTAGAAAGTGGCTTGTCAGCAGCACATTAAAAAATGAGAGACTTACATAGAAAATAATACTGAGATTGTTCAGAGATAGCAAGATGTAAAGTCAGCTGATTCTTAGTAGCAGCACAACACAAGCTTTTATACTTTGTGCAAAAAAAAAAAATTTGGATTTATGTCAGTTATTGTTGTTGCTTAATTTTCTTTTTTAGACTGGTGAAGAGACAAAGGTATAGTTATACCTTTAAAAATTGCTTGTATGTGTTCTGTTTAGTGCTAATGTGAGGTAGATTAAGCCATGCCTAAATTGTAAGAAGGCAACATACCTTGGAGAAAGACTTTTGTTGGTGTACATGCCCAGCTCACAGAGTTTGGGAGCTAAATGAGTTCTGCCAGGCTGCCCTCTGCTCAACCAGACTTGGAGGAGAAGGCAGCTGCTGCAGGTCTCCATCACTGAGCTCCTTCTCCCTTCCTCTCCCTGCCCTTGATGCTGAAGGGGAGAAGGGTTACGCAAAGGAACTCTTTCCCCTGCTTGTGCTACAGAAAGGGGAGTGAAGCTGCTTTGGGCTGCTGGGCCCTTCTTGCTCTCCACTTACGAGTGAAGTGTGGGTCTGCCTGAGGGGTGAAGAGGAGCTGTGTATTCCTCCTCAGCAGCATCACTGACTGCTTTTACCTCAGCAGTGAGACCAATGAAGAAGACTGTCCATCCAACCGTTTTTCTCATGGGTATGGTGGCCTGCTCTAGGCACTGAGAAGGAAACCAGCCAAGCCCCAGCCAAAATCTTGTCATTCGTGAGGCATTTGTAAGAGTTGGTAATGCTATATATATGTTGTTTCCTGCTGTTGCTTAAGAACTGAAACTGCTTGACTAGAGAGGAACACGGGAACGTTTTTTTTCCCTATGCAGTCTGAAATAATCTTAAGGAAAGAATACCACGTGTCATGAGTTGCGGAAGTGAGATTATCAGACTTCAGCAAAGCATCCAAACGCTGCCACTTCAGTAACCTTGGAACAAGGCGTGAAAAACCAAACCCAAACAAAAAAAAAAAACCCTTCGAACCTTTTTTATACATTTTTAAAAAGCAAATAATAGTTTGCTGACAAACTTCTCTATGCCTTATAATTTTACCATATAAGAAATAATCCACTGCTAAACTACTTGGACTTCTATTTAAAAAGAACATAATACTTGTGTGATGTTGTGTGCAATCATTTATATGTTTGATGGGAATTGATACACAGACACTAGCAAGATTGCTATTTTTGAAGTATATAATTTGTACTGTGGCTTGCACCCTGAAATCAGGACTGCAGAAGCAGATAAATCTTGTCCAATTTCTCCAAAACACCGATGTAGTCCATTCACATAGGTCTAATGCCAGCACCAGTTTCTCCATTTTCTTTGCCTGCAATTGGGGTTACAGGAAACATTTACAATAAGCAAGTAAAATTCTGGGTGCAGCCAAGACAGCCTTAAAAAGAATTTCTTACTCTGAAGACTATTTTTATTGCACAAGGAGCTGATGGGACTGTAGCTCCAAATAGCTCAAATTATATAGGTATGGAAATTAGTGCCTTCAATTACAGTATTAGTCACAGAAAAGGTGATTCCTTTTTTAGTTGATGAGCAGAAGTTGCCTTAAGTTGCCTCCTGTCGATTGAACAAAAAGGAAAAAAAAAGAGAAAATACGAATCAGTTTTCTCCAAATCTGTTACATTGTCTATAGATATTAAGACTGCCAGAGCATCAAATGGTCAAGTACAAATAAATTAACGTCTCTAAATTGGGGGTATCTGCTATACAAATAATGGTTAAGCATCTGATTTTCAAAACAATTTAAAATAATACATTTTAATTAAGATTTAGGGGGAATTTATAACCTAATCTTCCTTAAATTTGTTTCATGTAATCTAAAAAGATGCTTATATTTATTGTTGTTCAGTAAAGCATTTCTTTCTTTCTTTCAAAGGACTATAACAGGTTTAACTTAATCCATATTATTGTGTTGTGACTGACAACACGTTTGTCAAAAATCCTTAAGGCACTTGTGTCAGAAATCTCCATCAATACATATTAATATGTATATATGCACCTAAAACAATAATAAAGAAACAATAGTAACTAAGCAATAGACAAAGTTCAAGATTAAAAGTAACCTATATGTAAGTATGAAGCTTTGCTTCTCGGTTACGTAGGTTGGAATAAAAAAGGAGGTTGTGAAAACTTGGGGATGCACTTTGCTTTTGCAATCAATACCGTGCTGTTCTTCAGCTAATTGTTCCACTTCCCATAGCTGTTGGTAAACAGCTAGTGATAAGCACAGCTCAGTCTATCCTGAAATGAAAGAAACCATTTTTTGCTAGTGGAGAATCCTAAGCTAAAAGTATTCTCCTTGCTTTAGTAGGTGAACTTAAGAATTCCACTGATCCAGAAGCAGTAATTAAGCTATCCACAAACATGTTTAGTATTTCTGAGGTGATCTTTTCATGTGGATTGTGCAAAATGGTGAAAGAAGAAGAGTGGATAGATCAGTCACTGAAATTATTACAATTTCCTGACAAGAACAAATTTCTTTCCATACCTTTTAAACAACAAGGAAACCATATGATGGTTGCAACTCAGAATGCTGGAAAAAAAATCCTCCTATAATAGATTGTATATTTTAAGTTGATATTAAATAGTTTCATCAGGTTATGAGCAGCATTTATCATGAAGGGGCTCTAGCAAAGCTCTAACTTCCAGGCCCACCAAGGGTGACAATGTTTAAATAGCTGATGCTTCTGGATTATTTTTTTTTGTCTAAAATGAATCAGTTCCTATTATTCAGTGCTTCTAATGCATAGGCTTAAGATTTGAAAACAAAATAACTGTCCTGTAAAACCTCATACACAATAGCTTGTAAAAATAAACACAGATTAGCCTTGGGCAAATTTAATATTTTCAAGCAAGCTTTAAGACAAATGCAAATTGTCCATTTTTCTAACAACATTTCCCACCTGTCTCAAAGCCCAGTTTTTCTCTGAGCTTCACGACTCCAAGTACTGGGGAAACGGGTTTTGCTGACGTTTTAACGTGAGAGGCACTGAGAGAGAGAGAGAACACATAGGAAGACTGTGCCGAATGTAGTGGAGCATCTGGCTAAATGAAGTCAGGCGACTTCCTTCTGTATCTAGGTAAGCCTTTGCTGGTGCTTATGAAGCACTAATAGGAGTGTTGCACCTGAGTCCTGAGGCAGTAAATAACCTGAAGTAACCAACATTAGAGAGTAAGACTGCTGCTTAAAATAAACCACCTGGTGATACTGTACGAGTTTCTATATATGCTTAAAAAATAATGATCAGGTGAGGAAAATAAGGTAAATGTGACTATATCTCGGTAGCCAAATGTAATTTATTTCCGATATTATTTGTTGAAGGAGATATTTAATCTCTCCATTTTAGCAGGAAGCTGCAGAAGTTACGCACAGGGCTGTACATCTCCATGACCGCTTTCTCTTTCTCCACACGAGAAAGGTGGCGAAGGTGCAGAAGGGTCGTTGGGTCCGGGGGGCGTTCTAAATGGCACGGACAAGACCGCAGAGCTGACCCCGGAGCGATGGGCTGGATGCGGGGAACACCGCATTTCCCCGTCTTGCCAGATTTACAGCCCTTACACATAAACAACCTGGCCGATATGTAACATATCCCAGCCGGCCGCGTTAATTAAGCACAGGCCATTGGCAGCGAGAGAAGCCTAGGAAAAACATCGCGGCGCCGGGGCAGGGGAGCCGGCCCGCCGGGCCCACCCCCGCTCCCACAGGCCGCGGCCGACCCCGCTTCCCGGGGACGATCGCAGCAAAATGGCGGCTGCGCCCGCCGGCCGCCGGCCGCGCACTGCAGCGGGGCGGGAGGGCCGCGCGCCGCCGGGAAGATGGCACCTGTCCCCTCAGCCCGCGCAGCCGCCCGCTGAGCTGCCGCCGCCAGACGAAACCCCCCAGGCGGGGGCCTGACCGCCAGGTAGCTGAAAACCAGTGAGTTATTCGACATTCGAGCGTTTCTGCGACTGACAGGGGAAATCGCACTGCAGGTTAATGCGCGTTGCCTCCTCGGCGGGAGGTTTAATGTCGTCCCGTGAGCGGGGAGCGCCTTCGAGCTGCCTTCTCGCCAGGCGCCTCGTCTTTCAGAGGCCGCGTTTTGCGACGGGGAAATACACTGACGTTAACGTGCCGCATCAGGAGCTTGTGTTTTATGTAGCTGGTGCCAGGATTAGAGACAGCGGTGTTTGAGCCCCGCGGCAGCGGCCCGCGTTTAGAATGTGGCTGCGGAGGCCTCTGCTTCCCACCCCGCTGCTGTGAGGGGACGGGGCGCCCGGCGCGCCCCCAGCTCCACCGTGCGGGCGGAGGCTGCGAGGGAGCGGAGCGGGCCCGGGCCGGCCCGGGGGGCCGCACCGATAATTAACAGCAGAGGGGTGAAAACTTCGGACATCGGGAAGAACCGGACATGCAGCGGGAGACGTGTTTTTATTTATTTATTTATTTATTTATTATTTTCACAGACAGATCAGTGACGGAGCGCCCTGTTACAGAGCGAGGCTCGCCTTGGCTTTCCAAGTGAGCATAAGCCCTCTCTGGGGGCTGATATAATGGTTGAAAGGCTGTTTTCCATGTGGTGAGAAACAATCGTAGAAAGCCTAAAGTAGGAAGTGAGAGAACGAGTTAGGGATGCCTACTCGTAATAGGAAAGAATTACAGCCCTGAAACAATGTTTAATCTGGTGGCTTTGGCGATCTGCTAATATTAACAAAATACTCTTGGTCTAAATTCTACCCCACCAGCTGTCTGCTTGAAAAGTTAGGAGGAAACAGTGCAAGGCTGAAAAAACATTATTTCAAGTCTATAATGCTACTGAGGCTATAACAAATAGAAAAGGTAAGTATTCTGTGTTGATAGTGAAGGATGCAAGCAGTTAGAGTCTAAAAGAGAAGAAAAATAACTGTACTTGTAGAAATAACGTGTAGCCACGTAGACTGGAGCACTAAGCTACATGCCACTGCAAACTATTAAACATAATTTGACATCATTAAAACTTCTCTGCG
>BJBW01000069.1:0-31036 GCA_004320125.1 Scolopax mira | reverse complement strand
CAAACCTGTCTCTTCACAGTATATAGCACCTTTAGTTATCCCTGAGAGCTCTGGTATCCCTAGAGATCAGCATCATCTTTGCCATTTACTGCAAGGATGTCTTCATACAACTTTTCTTACTAAAAAAAGCCAGTTCGAATCTTGCATAATAATCTGGTTTCATCCCCATAAAAACAGAAGCACATTTGGCAAAATGGACAGGATTACCATGGAGTTTTAAGTTTTTGACAAATAAATCCACCTCCGACTCACACTGTGGCTGGATTTGGACAGTGAAGGTTCTTTTAGTGTCCAACACTTCAAGATGCACCGAGCACAACTACAGGTAAAAAAGCATCCCTTTTCAAGGCTCAGAACAAAGTGCTAAAAATTGAATTTTCTTTTAAAAGTTAGCTGAAAATCTAAACAATAGTTTTTAAAGTAAATTTTGTTACAGGCTGTTGTGAAGTTTGTTTTCATTTGGTATCTTTAGAAGAGTAACTGCTCATTTTCAATGCTGACTTGGAGCCATAGACTTCCACACAAAAGCAACCCTGCTGTCTTTAGAGGGAAAACTCACAGAAAGTCAGGACAATTAAAGTCAAGTCTATTAATGCAAAACCAGACCCCTGATGGACAGAACTGAAAGCTGAAGTGGAGGAGGTAGCAATGTTATGCTTCAAAAAAATAAATCTAGAGTGTGACTACCAGATTAGAGAGCAACTCTCTCAAAGCGAACACAGCTTCTTTCAGCAAAACAGAAAAGAAAGCCAAAAGACACGAATTTCCTCACCCACCTCAAATAACTCCATAAATTTTGGATTAAATTGCTTGCTTTAACTGTTCCTTTTAATGCTTCACAGCTGACGTTCTGTCCCCGTAACCAGTGAACAGCTAAAAACTGTTGCTTGAAGTTGTGGTCGTATCTAAGTTCTTTAAAAGCTGCTTGTGTCAGGTTATGAAAATCACAGTACAAAGTTCAGAAATGGAAATGTTACAAACTGCATCTTAAAGCCTACTTTCCCATTCAAAATTATTGCTGAAGATAAGATAAATGTGAATGGTGGCAAAAAAAAATAGGAACATTTTCAAAACACAGCAGATACAAATAGCTAAGAATATGTTTGGTTTTTTCAGTACTTCTGCTAACACAGATGTGTCAGATTGGGGTTTACATCTGGCAGTTAACATTTCCTAGGAATTTTATAGTTACAAAAAGCTCTCCCCCCCCATCTGAAATATTCAATCCTACTTTTACTGAGAGTAGAACAATATGGCCTGAAATGAGACCAAATGCAGTAGATTAATACAGTGAACTTTCAAGTAATGCACTTTGTACAGAATGACATATTAGCACAACATCATTTGGACCATGGTGGAGGGGGATTGTGGAAGTGGGGGAAATAGAGGCAACCTATTTATTATTCTTAATTAATGTTTTGGGAGACAATTATTCTTTTGAAGGGGCTTTAATTATCTATAGTAGCTTCCAAACCCCTCCTACAGCTCAGAAAAAAATGACATGATTTCACCAGTGATAAAAATGACTTTCAGTCTCATTTCATTTTGCTAAGCAGGTATCAAGGGATACGGACACTTAAAAACACACCTGCAGACTGGTCTACCACAGGGTCTTCTTGAAATTAAACTGGAGATCTAGAAACTAAGAGCTTGCTTTTGCATAGGTATTTTCAACTCAGCATCTCACAACACTTGTAAAGGCAGGTAAAACCACACTGTCCCCGTTTGAAAACCACAGACGGAGGATTATTTAGGGATACTGTCATTAGACCAGACCCAGGGCCCAAAATGGAAACTAGCAAAGGTAGGACCCATCTTCAGGTCCATTCCACAGCCACCCACACAGCTACAAACCTACCCACATCTCCAGTGTCACCTCTAAGAGCTTTGATATTCTCCAGGCGTTCTCTCAAACAGCTTCTAGGTATATTCTTCATTGCAACACTGCATGGCATTACCCAAATCTGTTCTAGCACTGACAAAATAATCTGAAGGATTCTACAGAGACTTCCAGTGGTTTAAAGGCTTTCTTGACTGGGAACAGAGACATTTTTAATGGTCACCTTTGCACTGTGTAAACCAGCAATCATAGCTGCCACACTCCTCCATTATGTTTCATACCATCATTTCCGCTTTGCCACTATGCACCTTCTCACTCCAATTTTGGTTCTCTCACTTCATCAACTTAAAAGGCTCTTCCTAAAATAACAGGTTAGTAATGGTATATTACTATATGAAACAATGCATGATTATAGCTTCTATGTTTAACTACATAAATAACAGAGCAAAAAAAAAAAACATTTGCATCCACTTTGATTTCAGCCAGTAAAATCAAACTGTCCTCTAAATATATGAATAATACTGAATATGTACTTTCTCTCATCCATGTGTTTCCAAGAACCTTGTAAATAATTAGAATATTTTCCTTCTGCTTTTTGCAGGTAAACACGCCTCTGTGGAAGTCATCAGCAGTTAACACCACCTTTCACTTGTCAGTTCCTTTACACGGCACTGCAACTAACTACCAACAGATTCCCCCAGTACTCTCTGCATGATTTTGGAAAAGTTAGTTCAAATGTTGTCAGTCTTCTCTGAAAACACTATGCTGTTTAAAAAGTTTTGGGTTTTTTAAATTACAAATTAATATAAAAATAACCATCCTTAAAGCAACAGCTTAAAATGTCTAAGAGCTGCTAATTTTGATGAGTAAACCAGAGGAAACCAGAAGTTCATTTTAAAAAATATAGACGTGTTTTTCTAAATATAAAACTGAAAGCAGAACAAAACTGCCTGAGACCTTTACGTTCCCAAGGAGCAGGTTTCTCACCCCACGTGCACTGAGAGATTTTGCACAGTTAACAATTATGCTTTACAACAGGTTAGTAAAATTGTGCCGTGTGCTTCCATTCTGTAAGATACTTATTTTGCCCAGAGTAACACCACCCTAAAGAACATATGCAAGTTCTAGAGACCAATACAAGTAAAATCATTCCCTCATTCAACTGCAGCCGAACATGGGAAGAATTTAATCCAGTGAAGACCCTGCTTTGCATGGACTGTTACACTGACTCACATTTAACAGTCACATACCAGCCCTAAAAGGTAACTAACTGTGTGATTCATCGTATGAAGAAAACACCAGTGAGAGCAGATCTGCCTGGACAACTGTGATTTTCTTTCTGTAAACTCTTGCAGGGTCCCTCAGGAAGTGGCGGCGATTAAATAAGTCTAGAACTCTTGAGAAACTGAATGAGAACTCCATAGACGAAAGTGTACTGTGAAAGAGTCTGCACCATCATCATTCTCTGCTGCCTCAACTTGTCCAGCACTCGTGGGATGTCCAGCATCTGGAGGAAGAGAATAAACCATTACAAGTGACTGGTGAGCCAAGGAGACCGGTTGGCACTTTCTCAGTGGGAGGTTTAGAGCAGTACCAGTGATCTAAGGGCAGAACCAGCTGCTCCAGTTTTAGCTCTGACAATTCATTTCCTGCACCTGCACTACACCACCAACCATGCCTCCTCCTCTGCTGTGAAATACACAGCATGCTAAACTTGCCCATCTCATGGGGTCTTCACGTTTCTAATGGCTGCAAACGTCTGTTGCAGTGTTAGGACAGGGATGCCCAGCAAAACAGTTTGTTGAGTCTCAGATGGCACGTTATATTACTAACAAACACTTTACAGCTATTTGCTTCTGGCTAAAAGGTGACCAGGTTTCATTCTATGAAACTACCATCTTGTCCTCTGCTGAGACTGATACTGCAAATAAATACACTCACTTTGGAACAAAATGTTTAATAACAAGCACAGAAACAGGCCAAAAGCATGTTTTTCATTGTCAATTAAAACTAAGACCTGAAGTGGTAAGTCAGGGTGAAACCCAGAAATATGCTCAGTAGCCCAGGGCACCGCCTGTTGCACCCAGGGACTCAACGTCTTACGGAGTCAAGACTCCAAATGAGCATTCTAGCAGCCAGTGTGTAAGTGGGCAACTCTGGAAGATTATTAACTTCTGTTGAATTGCCAAGAGCTTTTTCAGCTATAATTTTAAGGGCTCTGCCAAAGGACACATCTTGGGAACACTCAGATGAACAGCCAAAATATTTGTTAGGCAGGTACTTTACTCTTCCACTACCTCACATCGTTTAAAGCACGAGGAAGAAAAAGAGATCACCTCATTGTGTTCCAAACAAGCGATCATGATTTCTGACAGAATGACCACTCCTGTTCGTCCCACTCCTGCACTGCAATGCACCAGGACGGGAGGATTGGAGTTCTTAGGATCCGCGGTGCTGTTCGTGTGGCGCCGCACTGACTGGATCTCTTCCAAGTAGGCTGTTAAGTTCAACAAGATAAGAATAATAAATTCAGGGGATGAAGCCACATCAGCCATGCTATTACGCTGTATGACCACCAGAAAAGTAGTAATTTACCATAAGACAGCCCACAGAAAAATTATGTGCTCACAAGTCATATCCCAAGCAAAGCAATACAGAGCAATAAAGATTATCTAACTTTTGTAGGGCTTTCTTTGCCTACTCCTCACCAAAGGCAGCTTGTGGCCACCTTGCTGCTTCTGGAACACACTCAAATATGTAGTGTGTGATGCAATTATGCGAGCCTTTAGTAAATTATGTATTTGCCTTTAGACATAAACAGTCACTTTAAAGAACTGACAGGTGTATTCCTAACAAAAATGTAATTTGGTATCTCTTGTTGGTGTGCAGGAACCCTCTTACAGCAAAACGCTTGGCATAATTACCAAAAGTTAATTCACGTGTAGCATTTTAGGAGGTATTAAAAAAAAAAAAAAAAACAGAAACAGCCCCAAACCAAAGCTATTAAATATGACTTACAGAGAAATCCCTTTAAATCCTCCGGACAACCATGCTCTGGCCAGTCAGTGTACTGCAGGTGCCAAACTGTTCTCTCCTGTCCTGTCAGAAGATGCTTAATCTTCAAACCCGTTGTTGCGTAGCAGCCTGAGTCTGTACGGAACCGTGTGGTGATCTTAAATCTTCCATATGTTACAGTGTTGTGTCTTGAACCAAGACGTGGCCAGTATCTGAAGCTTTTTTCTCGTCCACTTTCCTTAAAAGTAAAACATTTGCTGAACAAGAAGCATAAGAATACTAATACAACTAATGTTCCTATAAGGGATGTATCTCTCCTCTATTAAAAAGTCCTACTATAGTATTATGGCATCTCACTGAGTAAACCAATCCTAGAATCACAGAACGGTTTGGGTTGGAAGCGACCTTAAAGATGATCCAGTTCCAACCCCCCTGCCCAGGGCAGTGACACCTCCCTCCAGACCAGGTTGCTCAAAGCCCCATCCAGCCTGGCCTTGAACACCTCCAGGGTTGGGCCATCCACAGGTTCTCTGGGCAACCTGTTCCAGTACCTCACCACTCTCACAGTAAAGAGTTTCCAAATGTACATCTTTCTGCCAAGGAAAGCAAGACAGAATGGTAAAGGGGTCGCTAGAAATTTATCTTCGATTGGTTGTCTTGTTGGAGGAAAGATCCTCTTCCTCTAACAGACCACAACAAAGTCATTGGGGAATTTCTGGGAGAAACCTGACTCAGGTTATACTCACTTCCTCTACTGTCACCATAGCTATGATGGCAATCCCTTGTTCCCAGATCATCTGCCAGAAATCCTGACACGTGTTCTGCAAAGGGCCCTGCGTAGCAATGTAATCCCACTCTATGCCACCAACAGAGATCTGTAAAAAGAAAGGTATTAGATGAGTAATTACTGAAAACTTCCTTTCCCTGATTCTTAAATCAGCCATTTGAAGATGCACAAACTGACAGAAGTCAGTAACGCTCCAGGAGTGGGAGCACATTGTGAGCATCGTGTCTCCCCACCATTTTTAAGCTGCATCTTGTCACACTAGATGCAGAAGAGACACAATGTTTAAAGGCACATTGCTAAAAAATGTATTTTATATCATAAGCATAATGTAAAAGTGAGTAAATAAAATCGTATTTCTTTTTTATAAATTTAAGGTATTCTAGCTGGTTCAGGTTTAGAGAAGCTTTCATGCCCTGATGCTGTAAATGCTATTATAAGCACTAAAAAGTCAGAATTAGCTGATATTTCCTCAAAAAATAGTATCTTACTTGTTTGAGAAGGGCCAGAAGAGTTACTCAACCTTTGTGAATGAGCTGAAGTATAGAAACTATGGTGCCATGTCAGTGTACAAACAGATTTATTAAATAAAAGACAGCAACACAACTACAACCACTGCTTGGATGATCTCAACTCTTCAGAAAAAGCATGAAGCCAACCGTAGTTTTACTTTCAGTAGGTAAATGTATTGAAAATTAATGAACTGCCTTGAAAGTCCTTGAAGTCACCCTGCAACTTCTTCACTTTTTTAAAGTGACGTGAAAGAGCTACGGCTGGGGAAACTGAAGATTATAGAAGAGCAGATTTCCTCTGCCACTGCAGCTCAAAAATATCATAATCAATGCAAAACATCCCAGTTTGTTATAAAGCTATTTGCCTTCTTAACTCTGGGACAAATGGGTAAGCCTTCTGTTAGCACCAATCCAGAGAGATGAGACAGAGAGAGAAAGAAGACAGCCAATCAATACAGAAGCAAAATGCAGAAGACCTCTCCAATAATTAACCCTCCGTTATTTTAGGTAATGAGGAAAATAGATTCCCGCTTTCCCCAAAGAAATCTATCTCTGCAGAAAAAGGGAAAGAGAGAGATGGAGAGATTCTCACTTGTCTGACCAAAGCAAAATCGGTAACTAAATCCATTTTTAGTTACTGCATGAACTGGAAAATACTTCTCCAACAGTATTTCTCTCACCTTGATATGAGACGCATTGATGTAACCCGTGTTATTCTCTTTGGTTGGGACTAGCTCTACTCTGGTATCATCATAAGGAAGGACGTCCTGGAACCGGTTTCTTTCAGCATTTTCAGGAAGCCGAGCTATTGAGCACTCACCATCTCTAAGCCTTTTTTTCTGAATTCGCTCATATTCAGTAAACACCATCCCCTGCTCTAACCGCTGCTCCAGAACTCTGCACTGAAAGACAGAAGACAGAAAACCACACAACGTCACATTCTAAGGCGAGTCTATTTTAACAGAGAATTCGTGTAAGAAAAAATGTATTTATTTTCCTCTCAGACATACTTTTTCAATGCTTTTCCAGCTATTAATGTTTTCAGACACATGCCAGAATTAATTAGAAGCAACCCTAACCCACAGGAATTTTGTTCAAGTGAAAACTAAGAAGTCTGTTATACCTCATTAGGTCACAAAGACTGTGGATACCACTGGTGAAAGAAAAATTATGTCATAGTTTCTATAAAGACAACCCAGTTGGGCAAAGAAACATTTGACTAAACCAGATAACTATGCTATAGTACAAACCACGTCAAACCCCTCAGAACAAGAAATATTTATTAATCCTCCTGCTCAGTACAGCATGTTAGATTACATCACTTACAAAGATCTCCTTTAACCTTGTAATAAAAATAATAGTAAAATAAGTCAACTTTGTCATTTGGATAGAGAAAAACTCTGAAGATGTAAAACAAAACACTTGCCTCAGGCAATGAGCTAATAATTCAGCACCAATATTCCATTTTCTTTGGCTAAAGATACTAAACTTTTCATACAGCAGCAAAGTTGTCTTAGAACTTCTGGCTGCAGCCAAGGTATAAATCTAGAATTTTTTCTACTAGTATAATTCTATCAGGTTTATTTAATAAGCTGCGTCCTGCCCCACCCCGATTTATTCTTTCAAACCCAAGTTCTTTCTAAATCATAAGACACTTCTGGAATTTCAGCATATCTTTGCCAACAATAATTAGAGGAATAGTATGTAAGATTTCAGCCAGAAAATTTCATCTATGTCACATGTCCCCAGCCTCTCACAGCAACTGCTCCGCGGTATCAGGTCAGAAAAGTGTCTTGTATCAAATAACCTTCATGCCAAATGTTGCAGAGGAAGGGGTAAAACCTCAATCATACGCAATTTGCACGTCAATACATCAACTGTACAAACTCCTTTAATATCTTTATGCTAAATTCCCTCGTAATAACATGAAGCTGAGGAATGAAAGAGGCATTGAATGAACTTTGAAGTCGTCTTCTAAAAAAATATCTGCAGTTTAGACTTGCTTTCATGTCTCCCATCTGCTTTGCACTGCCTCTCCTCAACTGCTTTAGGAATTCCATTTCATGGTATCTATTCTGATGGCTGTAAGTAAGAGGAAATAACCAACACAGGTATTAAATGTACAACTGTATCTCAATAACAATTTTTGTCCCTTAGCACCTTTAAGGTGTATACATAGTTCAAACTGTGTATACATAGTTCAAAAAGAACTTCAACTGAGCTGAAATGAACAGACAAATCTCCTTCCTACGAATCTCACTCCCAGCCTTCAAACACCAAGACTGAATTTCTAGTGTGTGACTTGCAATTACTCTTCTTGGCCTGTTCCTTCAAACTGCAGCTGGAGAGCAGGACTGTTCCTTTAGGTTCTAATCCCTGCCCAGTGACTGCCAACAAACTGAGCTAGAGGGGGATCTGCAGCTGAAGACACCCAACCATGCTCAGAACCAGCTTCTAAAGACTGGTCGCAGGATGTACAATAACCACCGTAGCCCCTGGTCCACCTCACCTGGTCAGATGTGTGATGACAGCACTGTTCTATATCAGCCTTCACAGGCTGGATACTGACTGTATTTCAATTTCCTGTACCTATTCAATGACATACAAGGCAGGCTGAAGTATATTTACTGATGTTGTTTACCCTGACACAAGCAGACGGAGTCTTCTATTTTTCAAAAAAATGATCCTCAAATTCTAGAAGCTGATGCCCTTTGAGTGATCTGAAATCTTTTACTGAATTTAAAATTTCTGCGGATCTCATGAGTTCCATCTATATTTTCAGGGATCCATCTGAGAAAAACAGATAACACAATCTGCACAAGCTGTACCCTGGAGATGCAATTTAACCAAAATTTATTGTAAAAATTGGATGAATTACTAATAATTACAAAGAAGTTCAATCTCACACTCAGAGTTTTAATTTTCATACGTTTTCAGTGTGAAAACCACAAAATTAAGAGAGAAAACAAAGATCTGGCACAAAAATGTATTAGTGTCAGTAGGTACTAGTTAATTTGTTCCCTTTATGTTCCAAGCGTAAACTGTTATCTGAATTACTGTCATCTAAAAACTTGAAAGAAAAATCTGAGTTACACCCAATAGTTCTAGGAATGTCCTATCCATCAGTAGTTTCATTCTTCATTCTGCTTCTATTCTTGGTATTTGAGTTACTTTGAACCTGAATTGTTTTTAAGTCAACACAAAGCACAATTCATATGCATTTCATTTTGAAGAGCAAATAGTGTAAAAGAGCCAATCAAGCATTAAAAAACTTTAACATACCCGTTCATCATTTGTTGCTCTTGTTGATTCTTCCTTCCCCTCATCTGTCAGAGGCATTCTAGTCAAAGCTAGTCCATTTAGGGCAGCCAGCTTTAGAGGCCCTATTTTTTTTGCATCGTTTTTATTCTTTTTCATACCCTGCAAAAGAAAAGTTAAAACTTGTAAATATTGTTAAATACCTAATGAAGTTATAAAGCAGAAATGAGACAAGTTCAGTTAAGGAAAGGATACTACTTTGACCCCTTCAGCAAACAGCTTTGACTTTTTTCTTTTTTGATAAGAATGCAGGGAGAGATTAGGGTGGTGGGACTACATTCCTCCAAGGACACAACACAAGTCTGTCTTCATTCCAGACAGGTTAATGAAACTGCATGAGAATGACAAATATTGCACCCTACAAAGCTCACAACTGAGGGTGAGGTGATAATTCTGGATAATTAACATTCTTGGGCAGAATTGAAATCACTTTCCAAGGCCAAAAACACATTAAAATGACCCCTTACTAGGCTATTTAGTTTGCAGGCACTTTTCTTCCCTGCAAGCAGACATTAACCATGAGCATGTACATTTCAGATATTTGGGCAGTTAAACGTTTGCCTAAATTTTCAACAAGCTGCCACAGATGGATACGCACCCTAAACCAGGACATGAATCCAAATTATTGAAGTAATCATTCATTATTTGAGAAACATACCAAAATAATACCAAAGGAAGATTTTTATAAAAGAATAAACTCAAATGATTCTTTTAAGAAGTGTAAGACAAAACTTCATCATCCCCACAGTTGCTAAGTTTGGTTGTGAACAAAAATATACCAAAAATCTGAGTGTATATGCTGCCTGAATGATAATCAATGCTTTCCAAAGCTGAATGGTAGTAAAGGAATAGGAAGACAAACCTAAGAGGATGAGACCACATTCGAAAGTGAAGTGAACACAAACACAACACTAAAGAGTTCATTGAAAAGCAAAATATGCAAACATTGCTGGGGCTGTCTTTCTTACTCAATATGGAATCCAGAAAGGCGATATTCTCAATTATGGAATGGCACTATTACATGTTACTGAACTAGAAAGTACTTTACTGAACACTTCCAGTGGAAAACATTTTAACACCAATTGAATTCCAGAGGTTGCTTTGAACATTTACAATAGCTATCAGCAGGAAAAGGATGGATATTATTTTGGTAGAGATATCATTGTCTGAAAATGTGTCTTTTGGAGATCAAAGCACTGAGTGACTAAACGTGAACACAAGGAGAAAGGTATCACCATTTTTTCCTATATACAGACAACAAACAGGAGGAAGGAGATTTAGAAAAACATACACAATTACAAAAAGAATTGAAGCTGTTGTTCATTTCATGGTGTTCAGCTCCATGTATAGCAACTCTAACAGATAAAAAAAGTGTGAGAGCAGTAACTATTTAAATACACATCTTTTGAAACATAAGCTGTAACAGTTACTACAGCAGTAGAATATCTGGATCGTAGTTCCACTGCAGTCCAATTTGTGCAGAAAGGTATTTGACACTAACTCAGGCAGGTAAAGTTAAGAACAATGACGTTTAAAAAGCACAATGATAATAAAAATGGTCTTTCTGACCATGAAATATGCCACAGACTGTGTAACACTGAGAAAAAGTTTCAAACAAAATGAGTGGTAAGGACTGCCAGGGAAAATGTACAGTCCCACACAGACCTTGATGTTTCTGTGAGGTGGGAATTACAGGGAAGGTGAAGAAACTTGCAGTTGTTCACTATCTATGGCTTCCTAAGATTGGAGTAGGAGAAAGAGATGTGGCAACCGAGAAGTACTGTCTGCAGGATAAAAACAGCTTGAAGAGAAGGTAAAAAGGAACGGATATGAAAAGGGGAAAGGATGGAGGAAAGAAGAGGATGTAAACAAAGAATTTATTGCATAATGTGTCAGGTCTCCCTCTTAGGTCAGAAGAAGAAAGCAAACGCATCAAAAAAAGTAAGCATTCAGCTACATCCAAATTTTCAGTGTGAGGAAGATTAGAAAGCTGGCAGTGGAATGGGAAGAGTTGCTTCTGTTCCAGGTAAGAATAAGTAGGGAAGAATTTGGGATCTAGAATTGACTTTAAATTCCCTCACTCTGCAGATGCCAGCTGGGTTAGGTGTATTGATGGATGAAGGCTGCAGAGCTGGGTTTGTGTGGGAAGACTATACAAACAGTACTTAGACAGGGCAGAGGAGTGGATAAAAGCTAGCTCAGCAAAGTTATTTAGGGAAAACCAGAAAAATAAAGATCAAGCTTAAGGTAGCTTTTAATTCAGGTGGAGGATGGATTAAAAAAAAAAAAGGTGGATTAAAAAAAAAATCAACTTCAAACAAATTCCCCCACGCAACTCCCACTACAGAAACAAAAGAAATAGTATCCACTTACACCTAACGGAGGAAGGCCTTCCACAATATTCTTCTTCCCAGACAGAAGATCAGACACAGGTCTCTTTTTTACCGAATCTTTCCTTACTCTGTATCTCCCTGATGTCGTAAGATCAGATTCTGACATAGATGGAGTAAGCAGTCCTTCCCCTCTTCTCTGTACCTGGCTTTCTACTAGTAAATGAACAGGGCTCATATCTTTCATTCTCTTTTCTGTCTCTGTAATATGCAATTTAGGCTCAAGAATATGCAAAGGGCCAGCAGATGAAGCAACAGAGCTATAAGGGTAGTTCAGCACTGAATCATGAGAATAACCACCCATAACGGATGAAAGTTGGGTTTGATCTTCAGGGAGAGGAGAAAGACTTGTACCAGCCTTGTTTTCTTCTTCAAATTCTTCTTCTTCCTCACTACTGTGAATCAGCATAGTGGCATCCGAAAGAGTTTTCTTATGATCACAGTTCACACTTTCTTCTTGCTCGCTTTCTTTTTGCTTTGTCCTCTCCATCAGAATGTTGGGCTGGGACCCTTCTGAGATAACTCTTGGAAGAGCCACATCTGCTGCCGAAGCCGACATGGTCCTCTCTTTAATTCTTATCCCTTCGAAGCTGGGAGCCAAACCTGCTATTTCAATGCTGTTCCTCTTCTGCAGCTGAGCGTGGCGTGCCGAGGTCAGAGGTTCACTGACTTCCTGAAGAGAATGTGCCACCGGCAGGCTGTCTTCTTGAAATGTCTGGACAGAATGGTGCACTCGCCTGGTGATGAGATCTGGATTGCTGCTGCTAATGTAGATATGTCGGGAAAGGTCCGGAGTACTATTTGCAGGTCTTGGGTATGGGTACGGGGGAGGTGGGCGATAGACTTGGGTCTTCATTATATTTGGCGCTGGATAATCCTGAGCCTGGAGCTGCACGTTTGTCAGCTCGGGGACACTGACCGCCCCAACAACTGGGCGCTTTTCAGCAGGATAGGGGTAGGGGGACTGGCTGTGAAAGCTGTAGTTCAGGTTAAATGGGTAATGGTTAGATTGTGGGGAAGCGAAGTGAGCGTGCTCTCGTATTTCAGGTTGGCTGTAAACTAAGGCATCGGGCCTGCTGTAAGCGTAAGAATTGCCGATGTTGAGATTCCTCATGGAGTGGCTCTGCCTCTCCGTGTGCACCATTCCCCTGTTGAGCTGCCTCATCACAGTCTCGTAGTCTGGCGTGGGGCGGTAGGAAGGTGGTATTAGTGCGCTGTGTCGGTGTGAGGGGACGTAATCAGCTCGGAGGACATCGCTCCCGGTAATGCTCGGGTTGGAGGACATGGGGGATGGCTGCAAGTAATGCTGAGGATTGTTCAGGGAGTTTGTGCTGTGGGCGCTGTAGACGCTCCCGTTACGGATCCGACCGCTGTAATCGTGAGGGGCTCTATCCAGGCTAGTCTGAGAGTGGCAGTAGTATCCATTCTGACTGCTCACAAAGAGGTTATCTGCAAGTAAAGTTTAAGAACAACCTTTATGTCCAATCTATCAAACAAAGATACCTCTGTTAAGACATAGCTAATCGAGGTTTGAGACTATCAAAATCCCAGTTATTCATTCTTAGCCATCTATTAAAACGGGAAGGAAAAAAAGAAAACCACCCACCCCAGCTTTTTTGTTGTCGACACCCAAGGTATGTACACCAGAATAACCTACTATGTTCATGTAGATGATGCAAATTCCTATTGGAAAGCATTGTCTCAGTTTAAGAATTATTTTCTTCTGTTTGGGATAGGTTTCCTACCTTTCAGTCCCAGTTAAACAAAATCCATATCAATCTTAAACCACAGTAATTGAAAGAAAGAACGTCTACACCAGGGTTTACACTCATCTAATGAGATCAGTTTGAACAGCAAACAAGAAGAAAAAACAAACAAAAAAGCACCAAAAACCTAAACACCTAAAAACAACCCCATCACTCTTCTTCTCTCCCTCCAGGTAATAATTAGACATAGTACCACAAGACCTTAATTTTAAAAGAAAATGAAATCAAGTTAACTTCTCTTTGGACATTTGGAGACCGTTGAAACCACCACCATATATTGTTTGCACATTAACATATATCCACTCTGATGGGTGAAGAAAATGATCTAACAGTTTATACATCCAATATACATTTAATAATTTAACCATTACTTCATTGGATATACAATTTGCAAAGCTCCAGAAGAGAGAAACTCAGTCATTTAAATGCCTTTCATTATTTAACTGTTCAGGTTCACCAAAATAAATGCCACACTTAGATTAATGACTTTGCTGATGTTTTCTTTGTAAAAACATTTAATGAGCTTACCTTGGGAGGATGCATATGGTTCAGTATAATGACCATTGTAATGCAGCTGAGGTGGTGGAGGCATCATATAAGGCTGAGGCTTGGGCTAAGAAAGCAAGTGCCTTATTGTTAGTTAAAAACACATGATTTATTTAAAAAACAAATCTTGAAGATTTTTTATATATAATATATATGAGATGTATATATGTAATATTATACAATGTTCACAAAGCCTTAGTCTCTTAAACCACTTATCTAAATTTGTAATGTAAGTTTCTCCTGTGAAGTAATACAAGAAATAATAAAAACCAAGGAAACAAAACCAAAACCACACATCACCAACCCAAGACTGTATCTTGTCGTCTGACATCTAGATGAGTCTCCTAGAGACAGGGCAACCAAATTAAAAGTAGAAGCGTTTAAAATATTTTTCATCGCAATTATTTTAATTCCATTATTCAGGTTATTACATAGCTGCTTTTTCTACAAGTCAGAAACAGTTCCTTACATACTAGACTCATCTTTTTAACTGTTCCTTCTACTTCACTGAAGAAAATTAATACCCAATTCAAAGTCAACTGAAATCCATGAAAATGCAAATATAGAACTATTTGCTTTCCTTACCATAGACATCCTGGACGAAGACCGCCTTCTAACAGGGTTCACTGTAACAGGCTGGGTTTGTCTACAAAAGAAATTTTCTGGTGAGATATGATTCTTAACAGCACCAAGATCAATTTCAAATCTTGGAAACTGCTTCCAAGTCCAGTTAAAAATCACTCTAAATTTCTTGGAGTTATACAGTTCTCCCCAACAGTCTCAGAAGAGCTCTGTATGTAAACCATCATCACAGATAGTATCAGCAGAATCACAAAACCAGGAACAAAATACCTCAGTTATTTCTCTGCCTTCTTCCTATGAGGCATAAAAAGGAGACATCCCTGAGGCACTGCAGCAGGGCAGAAAAAGCAGCAGAATAACCAGGGACTAGCTCCAAATTTGAACCCCATATAAAATCTCATACTGTTCTACAAGACCAGGCATAAGACTGTTTACAGAATATAACATTTCAGATATTACAGAAAGCATGACTATACTGCACGAGCACTTGTATGTTCTAACATTCAAGGTAATGGCAATAAATTTTCATAATTTGTTGGATATTCTCCAGGATGTAAGGTTTGGAAACCTTAAGCTCCTTTTTACCCACCCCACTCTGCATCTTGACAGAGATTAAAAGACAGCAGCATAATAGACATGCAGGAACTGATGGATTTCAGAAAGATGATTTTTCAGCTCACCCTTTGGGAAGTGAAGGACGAGAAAGGATTGGAAAGCGTGGAAGGGAAAGAATGAGGGAAGATTTCTGAGAGCCCTCCTCAGGTGGAGAGTCCAGGGAGTCTCTAAAGACAAGGTATGTACAGATAAAGAAAAAAAAAATCCCTGAACTTAATACAGGCATGCATAAGACAATTTTCAACAGCAGAATCAGATGAAAGGGAATCTTAGAGTAGAATAAAAGCGTTTTTTGAGGACTTCACTTATTAATAAAACCATGCTGTGGTGAAAGGGTTAAAATAAGTAATCCTAGAGACTGATGCTCAATACAGAACTATAGATTCAGAACATTATTCAGATAATAAAGCACAAGTCCCACAAATACACTACCAGTATTTCTAATCCTTCTCAAAAGCCATCCAGGTTTACAAGCTTAGAAGTATAAGGTCTACCTTATTCAAAATTAATCTTACTCTTCTAAAATAAATGAGCATCAAACACACTAGAGAGTCATCTGCAGTACAAAATATTCCATTATCTTTCCACTGGCCTCAGCAAATATTGGACCAACCCCTCTATAGCTATCTTCTCCTGTACAATGAAAATATCTGGGAATCATGCTTCTTTATGACGGACTATTCACTGGGTCTAATTCTCTATTCTTTGACTGAAGTAACAACTGAAGGAAAGCTGTAGAGTAGTTCAAATTCCAGTCCTTGATTTACAAGTTGGAAAACAGCCCATTTAAATTTAATTTGATGAATTGTATTAAATTTACTTTGCACTGGTGCTACTTGAGCTATTCAGATTCCATGGATATCCAAAGGACCACATACCTCTCAGCTGTCAATCCAGCACATTTCAGGAGTGCTTCACATACACTTCCCGCCCTTTTAAAGGCCTCGAGAGTGTCCTTTCAGAGCAGTTCACTCAGATCCAGGCCAAAATCCCAGTGATAGCAGTAGCTCACAAACATTCTAGCAATAGTAGCCCCCAAAGCAACTAAAGTCAGTCACAGCAGTGAGATCCAGCAGCAGAGGCTAAACACTATTACTCGTGGTAAGACACCCGTGTTTCATATTGTCCTCTGTTACAATGCAGAACATGTTTGAGAAACTGGAGATAAGTATCTTCTCAAAAAAGATTAAGAAAAAAAACCCGAAGTCATTAATTATTACCATCTAAAAAGGACAGCAAAGACATCACAGAGGTTATGAAAGATTTCACTTCCCATGGAAGCTTCAAGGGCACCAAGAGTTCTGTAAAAGTATTCTACTTACAGGCTGCATTTATTTAGTCTGTAAAATTTGTGTCTTGCCACACACATCCTCCACACGTATTTTGCGGTTTCCATATCTTCCTGCCAAATAACAAAACCAAAATTTGCATATTAGGCCAAATACACATACCCTTCACTTGCTTTCAGACAAGCTGACAAAATTTTTAATATTAAATTAGCACTGACCAATTTTGCTTGTTAATATAATTTTTTACTGTCACCAGGTTTTCCCTAAAACTACTTTGTTTAGGACCTCAACGTGCACTCTAGCCAACAATTTTATCAGATTTATGAAAGTTGAAAGTCTTAACTTATGTTTTTATTTGCTGATGTCTTAGTGAAAAATCACAAGTAAAAATCTACTCACAGTTTGGAACTGGATTGTCTCTTCTTTGTTTGCCAGCTCTAAGGCAAAAAAGGATTTATTGTGGGACATGTTGGCAATATCATGCCACCTGCAGATAAAAGGGATAGAACATGACTGGCAAGCTCTGATTTTAAACCACAGAAAATGCAACTGAAGAACAGAACCACCACCAAGAATATGGATAAAGAGCCAAGGACAAATAAAAAGTTCATCAATCCATCTGAGCAAGTTGCAGACCATCACTTCCATGACCATTAAATAACTACTGGATGAAAGTATGTATGAGGCTAATCCTTGAAGATGCACAATAAATGTATTCCTTATCTTCCACGTGAAATTCTTTCAAGGGTTATTTTTTTCAAAAAAGTAATCAAATTTGAACAAATTTAGCTCTCAGTAAATGATAATATTCCAACTGCTTGAAAGCAAACCATATATTCTAGGGGGAAAAAAATCTAGATTGATCAAAGCCATTAAGGCATTATTAAATATATTTTCTAGAACTCCCTTTCATATTGACAGATGAGAAGTTAGACTGCAAGAAATATAATACCACATATTTATTCAACTTCTCATTAAATATAAATGTATTTTGATCCATTAGTATTATGTTAGTGTAAATAAAGCCTTTATCATTGATTTATTAAAACAACATTCTGCAGTGCACAAACACAGAGAAAAGGCATGATCTACATACAGGACTCTAAAGGTATTTACACAACTTCCATTTTCATAATATAGATGTGGCTAATAGCATTTTCCATAGCTACTCACCATGATGTGCATGAGGTAGAGAAACATTCATGTCCCCATTTGGATGTAGAAAAAAGACCCCTCAAATTTAAAGCCTTGGTTCATAGACATTTACAGATGCAATTATGAAATTACTTGAACCAATCTGAAGTGTAACCCAGCCTTTGTAAATTGTATCAGGGGGTCATTTGTCTATGGTTTTTTGCCACCCAAACACCATGATACATCTACCCCTGGTAGAACTGCCCATAGTTATACAACAAAGAAGCAACAAACCAGAAAGTTAGATCCTGGAACTGGAATATGAATACTTTCTGATGCTCTCCAGTGTATCTTGTACAAATTTGTGTAACATGTTTTTTCTTATGTTTACACAGACACTGTATTGACAATTCTTTGTGAAATTATGATAAATGTATGGAAAAAGCATTACTCCTCTCCCCCATGTGCTTGAAAAGTCAGACAGCAGAGCTGCTGTTGTTTAATTTTGCAAGAAAGCAGAGTAGGGCACTTCTACCAGTCTACAAGAACATGGCATCAGTTCTCCTATCAGTAGCAAAGATAGAGATTTTTGTGAAGGACAGCTAACAGTACTGAATTTATAAATTCTATTAAAAAAACCCACAACACTAACAGAAAGAAGCACAGTTGCTACTTTCACCACAAGTTCCAGTAACTGCTGGACCACAGGATTTCAAGATTCTGTTAATATTCAGCCAAAAATTCAATTCTAGATTATTAAAGTTCACTAAGAATAAAGCCTTTCTTGCTCTAGCAATACCTACAGATTACTAAGATTCATTAAAAAAAATTAAAATCTTGAGATGTATTCTGTTATATATATTCCAAATTCTATCCCAAGACAACCCCCCTTGAAGTCAGTGGGAACCAAGTCATTTCACATGATCCTGAATTTTAACTGCTAGGTAATTTGCAGACATGCCTGTGTCGACAATTTAACTATGAGAACGTTGAATAAAAAACGAACACAATGCATGAATCCAAAATAATTAAACAGCTGTTATCATGTGACTGTCTTTTATTTCTTTTATATATAATATATGAAAGGAACTCCACGATAATTTTACAACTGAAAATTTCTAAGTAAATTGATGTCCCACCTAAGATGCTCTGTGGGCAGAGAATTGCTCATTTTTGACTCAGTACATGTTTTGCAATGGAACGTATATTCATCTCTTAGAATGTTCATCTCTTAGAATTAATCTGGCTTTATGATACTCATCCTGCAGTCAATACACCGAAAAATTCCCATGAACTTCAGTATTCACTGTAGCATGACAACTACAAGACTATAGTTCTGGTTTATCAAATGATTAAATACAAATCAAATCTAAGAGTCATTCATGTCAGTGAGGAACACACGTAAAGCACGCAAAGATATTTTAAGAAAGAACAATACTGACCTAAATACGACAGGAGGACGTCCATTTTTGTGTTTCACAAAGATACCATCAAGACATGCTCCAATGAATATGTCACTTCCTTGGCTGTCCTGTAAAAATTATGCAAATACAGAAAATAGTCTTGTAAAGCACAGTTACATGAGAAGCAACTACTTTTACAATTCTGCAGGAGAAAAGAGGTGGGTTTGGTATTTTATTTATTTGGGCAGGAAGTAATCCTCTTCACATTAGGAAAGAAAGTAACTGATCCCTGTTTACCTTTGCAGGATAGGTCTCTTCACCATAGCCCTCCATTCTCTCTACTTCTTGCATATATAACATTTCCGCATCAGGAGGAGTAAGGCCTCTACAAATGAAAACAATGATCAGCTAGTACAGCCAATAAGAAAAAAATCACCTTTTTCTAACTCTGCCTGACACTGTCAAAGCTTGAAAAGCATGCCCAAGACACCCAGGGATGCAAATCATGCTGGTTTCATCTCTACCAATAGCTGACAGATTTGTCTCAGCCTTTACTTTTTGATTCTAGTAACTTCTTTCTCTTAAGCATCTCTAGGGGTAAATGTAACAAA
Organism: Scolopax mira; assembly: GCA_004320125.1. NCBI lineage: Eukaryota > Metazoa > Chordata > Aves > Charadriiformes > Scolopacidae > Scolopax > Scolopax mira. The sequence goes on along the minus strand of BJBW01000069.1, from coordinate 11,231 downwards.
GACCAGTTAAAATTATCATCACGGCAGACAATTATCACATTCTTCTTCAAATCCATCATTTTCTCACTTTATCAGAACCATTAGTCTGGCACATGTTCAAGACCTGAACTCCTCCTATCACAGTAGACATTTTTAGGATGCTTTGCATTTCAGGGAAGACAGTGTCATTTTCTAGATGCTGACCAAGTTTCAACTGTAGTGGTTTGAAAACATGAGAAAGACAAGATCTATAAGTAAAGGTATTTATTATTTTTTTCTTTAGACCAACTGGCAAGGACAGCTTTCTCACAGAGCTGCAGTAGTTTCACAGGGATTAAAAGCTTTTATTTCCCCACCTACCTCAGCTCATAAAAAACATCATTTCTACCTGCAAAATCCTGTCCTGCTCCTTCCTACATCTCTCAATACTTCAATCATCAATCTTTCTGTTTCTTTACTTTTCCCTAATGTCACACAGGTTATTTTTTGCTGAGCCTTAACCATGTGACATTGTTACAAAAGCATTTCAAGGATAAATGGATTTCAAGTTTTCAAACTGTTGTTTTAAAGCAATACAGGCAAATACAATCAGTATTACACACACAAGCACAAACATTTTTCACTGATGAACTGACAATGTAACTTTCCTTCACCTTAGACTACTGCATCTTAGCTACCTTTACTTAAGATCAAATTCTTGCAATTTCAATGCAAATTACAAGTGGAAAGCTGATATTTAAATGGGAGGTGAAATTAGTCTAATTGTCTTCTGAGATTCCTAACTTCCTGGGCTACTGAAACAATCGCATTAGGCAATGAAGAGTTTTAGAAATGTTACCTGTACTTCTGATGTAGCAAGGCAACTTTCTGTGTCGCTTCGTCCAGTATTTTTTCTTCCTGTAGCCAACCCTTAAGTTAAGATAGCATTTACAGAATGAAATACAAAAAATTCTACAAAATTAAATTATTATAGTTTCTTTACACAGGCAAATTGACCCTCTGCTCTAGTCTTTGAGCTTAGATACTGTAATATATACACAAACAAAAAGCACACACACTGTTTTGAAGTGGTTTTACTCACTTTTCCATCTCCACCCCAACCTTTTTTTCAGTGTAATATACAATAAAATTGAAAAGATCTTGGATTGCTCCTGTGTAACATAAGGTATTATATCTCACTCAGTCTCAAAGAAAACCTGTAATGATTTGGACAACCTAGGGAGCAGTAAGCGAGATGAATCTGAATCATGGAGTCTTTAATAATAATTTACATTTGCAAATCTAAAGAAAGATTTAAATTTAAATTTATCAACTTAAGAATTTGCATTTATTAATTTGACGTTAGTACTTACCACTGGAAACAAAGCAAATCTTTGTAGAAACTCCTGAGATTCATACTGATCATAGTCTCCAAAATCAGCTAAAAAATAAAAAATTTCTTGGATTCAAACATTTGTAACAAAATGATTCAATACCCGATTAATTGCAGCAGGATCTCCAAGTAGCAAATCTCCATCCTATTGAACTACGATCTGAAAGTAAAACAATGGAACAAACTAACCAGTAACGCTTATGAAGAGGAAATGTAAAAACACATCCCATCTTTTTATCTTGTTCAGAAAACTTGGTAACACTCCTTGGGAATGGAAAGAAGAAGTGATAAAAATAAGTGTTGCTCCAAGTTTCTTAGTTCTTGGGGTTTTATTTGTTTGTTTTTTTCAAGTGCAGAATGGTTGAGATTGGAAGGGGCCTCTGGAGATCTACAGCAGATTGTCCCAGAGCCTTCTATGGTCAAGTTTTAAAGATGAAGGATGGAGACTTTACAAGTTCTCTGGGCAACCTGTTCCAGTGTCTCACCACTCTCAACAGAAAACTTTTATTATGCTTAAATGAAATTTCCTGTATTTCAGTTTGTGCCCATGGCCTGAGAAGAATCTGTCTCCATCTTCTCTAGTCGCCCGTGCCCCTGAATTCCTTGCAGTACAGCTCCAACAGCACAAACACTGCACAGAGCAGCTGGAGCACCTTACACCCAGACATGCAAAAAAAGTGGGACTTAGGAGCCTTTCCAGATTCAGAGGCAGGTTCAGAAGGGACTTAATAAAAGTTTTGATTTTACGTCATGCCAGAGAGCATCCCAAGGAATTTGCCTATTTTTCTATTTCCAGGGGAAAAATAGTCAACATTTCAAAGGAGAGAAATAACCCTGGCTAAATTGGAAAAGATGGTTCCGGTCTCAGAAGAAACTGTAGAACAGCAGTCTGTATGGGATGGCTCCCAACAACATAAAGCCAATCCCCAAGCATATACAGATCTTATTTACATTACCACAAATTCTCATCCATAATAGTATAACCTTAGAGACACCCAGGAACCAACTTTGTATTAAGCCTTAATGATTAATATGCAAGTTATTTATGATGAAAGGGGAGAAGTTACGGTGACACGCTACACCAACACAGCTCTTCAGATACAGCAGTGTTCAGAGTTAGGCTACTGTAATTATTTCAAATACAGATCATTCTTGAAACCAGTTCACTTGAGGCAGCAAACAACTGCTTCTGTTCGTTCACCAGCTAAAATTAACCACCCTACCTGGTATAAACTACTTCAGTCATCGGAGCACATTAATTTAGAACCTGCGTTTTTTCCGAGTTGTTTTTTTCACTGTGTTATCGCCACAAACAGTTCCTTTCTTATACAAGACTGAAAAAGGAATGTGAAAGCTAAAAAGGATAAATATGTTCCATCTGGAAAGAGGATTACATGGCAAGATTTCTATAAACAACTCACTGAGCAGAGAGATACTTACACTGCCCAAAGATATGAAAATAACAAAGCAAGATTTTGTCAGTTGAAGACCATTAAATCCCGGCTTGGATTAAACAGATTCACTGTTATATAAACAAGGCACTAATATCATTTATTCTACTGCGCTGCTAACCGCATTTTCAAAAAACATAATCATCGGCTTTAATGTGATACTACCAACATGTATAATTAAAAAAAAGACAAAAAAACTTAAGCCAATGATTTTAAGTCCTTTTCAATTTTGGCAGATTTACAATTCCTGTTAGATATACCAGAGTGGCATTCACCGTGAAGCAATACACAAACACATTAAACAAAGCTGTTGCCATTAAAAACTTCTATTTTGAGAGATTTAAGAGCAAACAAGCATGTTAGCAGGGAACACCAGACGTGATCAGTACAGACAGACAGGACTGGTGGTTCTCTGGTGCACACTCTATTCCATCTGACCCCAGCTAGGAAAAATAAAGCAGCCATTTTCATGTAGATATCACAGAAATGGGGCTTCAGGAGTGATTTGAATATAGGAATTGTTAACAGTCTTGCATATGAACTTGAAATAATCTTAGTTGTTGGGATATTTGAGAGAAAATGACAGAGATACAAGTACTACTGTCCGTTTAAATTTGCTTATTTATTAAAACCTACCTCTTTCTTTTGTTACTACGTCAGACCAAAGAGTCTTGATTAAAAGAAACAGATGAAAGGTGCCTTGATGTAAGCAGCTGACTATAGCCCCCAAAGGAGCTCCAATGCCTAAACCCAACTCCTGAAAACCTATGTTAGATACCCAGATCCACCTCTGAGGACTGCATAGAAATAGCAGCAAGTTCAGGGCCACTGATCCCACCATTCCCCTCCTCAAGCCATACAACAAAGTTCTCAGGGGCAAGCCTTTCATAACTTATTGAATTTGGTCTTTGAGTGATAAATACAAAACATGCAATAGGAAATACATCACCAATTTTTCTATTGCAACATCAGCTAATTGGCACAATGGCTTTACTTACCCTGAACAGCTAAACCAGCCAGATGTATTGCTTGTTCCAGCGTGCAAGGAATGCTGCCCTCCAAGATATCTTTCTTTAATTGCAAATAATACTGATACCTACATAGGAAAAAAAGAAAAAGCTAACATGGGCTTCTTAATTTAAAAAGAGTGCAGATGAATATGCCTGCATTTCCTGTTCCTCTCCTGTTCCCCAGTTTGTGTGGAGGGGAATCTCCCTCATCATTCGGACTCACTATTTCATGGTCTTTGTTTTCTCCTCCCTTCTCTTTCACATGTCATTGCAGAATCAAATCCCACTACCTCTTAAAAACAAAGAATCTCCACGATTTCTATCCACTACCATACCCTCATTTTTTAATTATTTTTTACCTCTTCCTTCCTTAATATCTTCTTATTATCTCCTCATCTCTTCTTTACAGCATTTAGTACGCTTTGCAGTATTGCTGCATTCTCTTCCAATAGATCTATCATTCCACAGCCCTTCAATCACAATAGTGACTTCCATTTCTGCATGACAACTTCTGAGTACATTCTGTTCTCACTGTAAAGGCACCTCTTTTTTTCCTTTAATCTGACCTTTTCCTGAGTCATGTCTTGTACTGGCAACCATGACCAGATGTACCATTTGTCCACAGTCTGAATCACTATTTTCTTGAATCCTTCTGCCCTTTGTAGCCATCCATGGAACACCCTATCTTGAGCCCAAAACACCAAAAAACTCAAAAATGCCATTACAGTTACATAAACATTGCCGAGAAGGGCATTTTTTTTCCTGTAAGCTACTTTTAAAAGCTTCTTAACTTTCTCATATTGTATGTTAAATCTCATGAAGGTTTTAATACTGAGAACACGGATGTGCATATTGCAAATCATTCAGTGATTAGAAAGGTCAGGTAAATTCCACAAAAATTTTCATCAGGCTAAAAGATGGCTCTCTTCCCTCACTATTTAACAGCCTGTTAAACAGTGACATTTTATAACTGTTTTTTCTGGAATCTACTACAAAAAAAGCAGTATAGTGTATGACAGTAGATCACAACTTTATACAACACTTATAAAACCAGCTGGGACTAAGCCCAAACAATAATTAAATCAGAACAACTATACACATTAAGACACTAAAGGCCAATGTATAGGCCCATAGGAATAACTGGGCAGTACATATGCTCAATTTCATTTTTCCCCTGCAGCTAGTACCACTTAGGTGATCTTCCCCACATTCACAGTGGAAATGGATATATGATATGAAAGATCCCATCCATTTTCACTACTCAGTGATACACAAAAAAACCCACAAGCTGCAGCTTAGCCTGTAGGTTGCCAATGTACCGTACTCTAAGTACAGAAAGTACTTAAAGCAAAATAAAAGAAAGTGTGGCTCAATAAAATCTGCATGTGCTTTGTGCAGGACAACGTCCCCAAGAGCAGCATGTGGATCTTCAATACAAAAAAAAAAGGGAGACAAACATGAAGGAACTAATAAAATTAAAAGTCTGACCATGCAAGTATGCTTATTACTGAAAACAGGTTTGAATCAATTCCTAAGATCACCAAAAAGGTAGCTGTTTGCTTAGCTTATCACTTATTTTAAATATTCAACAGGGAAACAAATACACAGTTTGAACATAATTTCTGCCTGAAGTAGTAATTCCCATTTCCACAGAGGTAGGGGAGCAGAAAGCAGACAATTTTTAAATAAACCACACATTTCAGAATGCTGAAAGCAAAGTTATAGACGCATGTAAGAAGCTTACCTGGTAATCTCCTGCTGAAGCTGAGAAACAGTAGGCACATAGAACACTACTCCAAAATACACGGTTGGCTCCAAGGCATATTTGTCCAGCTGCTTTTTCAGAGGCTTATCCAAATCTACCCATCTGCGCTGATTCTGCTTATTATAATACCACAGACTGAAATACGTAATCTGAAAAAGAAGCATTTCCATTATGAAAAAAAAAAAAATTAATATTGCAGTATTAGATAAAACATATTGTATGAAAAACTTGCTACTTAGAAATAAAGGTTTTAAAACACTAAGGCTACTAAGTTATTGAAAATTAAAAGAACTGGGTAGACAGTATCAAAAGCAGACATTACTTTCAGATGAGCAATTCACATACAAAAGGTCCCCCACCTAAAACATTAGCAAACCTACCCTTTATTTGCAAACAGACCCTGACCCTGTAGTAAATGTCAGTAGTAAACATTTACGTGTGACAGGAAAACTAAAGGAATTGAGGAAGGCAAATGGGATCAGACAGCAGGAGAGCAAAGCATGGCTTCTCTGGGGAAGCGGCAGTCAGGCCCCCATGGGATGCTGAAGGACAAAAGAGCACAGGACAGACGGACAATCAAAGACAAGCTGGTTAAAGCACATCTATGGCTTGTCCCACCAGCAAGAAAATGCCCAGGTACCACAGCCAGGTACCTGCCAAAACACAAATTCAATATGCACTGGAACAGACGGCCCCGAGAGGCTGAGGATGCCCGTCCCTGGAATGTCAAAATCCCACTGAACATCATCTTGAGTGACACAATATAACCTCACTGAAATTTCAGTTTCTCCACTACGTTTAAACTGATTAAAATCTGCTTCTGAAGTATGTATTTCATTCGGTTCTGGACCATCAAACAGATGTGGAGTGGAAAATACTCAGGTCATTATCATAGCAAAACTAGAAATCACAATTGCAAGTTTTTCACTTGAGGGAGGGAGATAAGGGAATACTACAAATGAATAATTAAGTCTGTAGGAATATACATGGAAATTCTCCAAGTCCCTACATGCACATTACTATATGTAGAAATGGTACAAATACCAACACCTTTAATCCAACACTTTATTTATTTTCAGATGTTTTTAATTTATACAAAATAAAGCTATTAAGGATGAGGTCTTATAAAACAACAGATTATTATTCATCATAATGATTTTTTGTTTTTTACATCAATAATTTCTGTTAATTAGACTTGGAAAAAATATGTACCAAGCAACAACGTATTTACTGTTGTTTTCTAAGAAGCTGGAGCATTTTGATGGTTTGGAGCACAGATTTGAAATGCACCAAGGAGAAACAGCTGATAGTAGAGAAAGGCCACTTTGGTATTTCCCTGTGAAAACTCAACTATATACACATCTGAAAATTCATATACCTACATTTTCTTAGATTCTTTTTCTTTAGATTATAGTCTAAACGGGATTAAGAGTCGTCCCCCCCCGCCCCCGGAATTCTAGCTGAGCATGGCTGTAGCAATCACAGCACAGACAGGTATACTACCAAACTTCAAGGACAGCAGTGAAGTCAATGTTCCATATCAGAACAGATCATTAAGTAATTTGGGGCACAAAAGTCAAGGTGTAGCATTAAATTAATAAAACCATCCATTCCATAAAAGCATTTTTTTCCGTAAAATTAGAGCCAATTCCAAGGCATAATGTTCCTTTGCAGTTGCATACTGGCGACGTGTAATTATTGTCCCCTCTCTAAATTAGCATCACGACAGTTTTAAGTGATTGATGGTGAGTTTTGGTGTTGGGGTTTTTTTTCCCCAGTGTTTCAAAAAAATGCTCTAAATTAAAATTACTGTTATTATGTAATTGCAAAATCAGTATTTAGAACACAAATAAAAAGCGTTAGGATGAAGTCTGACCGTTTAATTAAGACCCCTTCTACTAACTCCAAGACGACTCTGGTGCTATTTGATAAAAGGCAGGCTGTAATACAAAAATTAAGTTGAATTAGAACCATTCATAGAAGAAAAAAAGTGGTTTTTCCAGTGTATTTTTCCCAGACACCGGGAAAAAAGGCATTATGCTGGTAAAATAGTTGCTAGAATGAAATCGTAGAATGCTACAAAATAGTTTCATGGTTGAGAAACTTTAGAAATCACCTTAGAGAAACAGACATTAGGAGCAGAGTTCTCTTGTAAAGTAAATCCTAAAAATTAAATTTTTCACATGTGGACACTGTGTGGTCTTCACTTCTGAACTCTGCAAACCAAGAGTCAAATTTAATAAGTCATAAAAACTCTCAGTTTCAAGAGGTCAAAAGGAACATGGCTCTGAATACAAATACTATAAACAACACTGATTTTGGAATTTCTCAGCGCAGGTTCACAAAGTTTGCTGACACCTCAGACAGCTTTTATTTCTGTGCTTCAATCCACCAACCATAAGACAGAGGGTATGGTAGTCCTCCTGGCCCCACAAGGATATTGAGAAGATCTTAAGATTCCATAAGATGCGAGGAATTATAACAGCAGTATGACACAAACTCCATTATGAAAGAAATACTATGTTCGCTGCAACGGCACAATAACACGAAAGCCAAGCAAAACAGCATGGACTGAAGCCTGGCTTCTGACTCGTATGTAAACCTTTCACTTGACTTCAAGGGCAGAATTTGATCCCGTGAGTTTTCAGAGGAGCTTATGCACCCCAGAATATTCACACTGATTAAAATAGAGTCCATTTTATTCATTGCTAAAACATTTTATTATTGGCAGCTCAGGACAACACCCAATTGTAAAAAGAATGCCATGACATAATTCTTAAAATATGTTAAGCTGTTAGCACCACTTTGAGGTTCATTTATTTTAGTGACTTCATGACCTGACCCCTTTGAAGAAAATCAAATAGAAATAAAAAGAAAATATAATTTCTGCAGTTACTTTCTACCTAGCTGCTTTCTGTCACTATGGACAAGAATAGTAAACATTTATGTGTAAAAGTTAACAACAAGTTACCAGGAATGCAGAAGTACCAAAAGTCCAACACAGAATTACAGCTCCCAAGTTGGTGACAGTGGATTGACTTCATCTATGAAGTCAACCAGGCTTCCTAAGCCAAGCAGAGGAGCTTCGTCAGGTACGAGTGACACAAAACTGCAGATGACTAGACTGTATCTTTTGGGATGATGTATGACAAAAGTCAGAGAAGTAGAACGGATCGGTCTTCAGAAGAGACTAAAATAAAATGTCATGGTGGACCTGAACTACCAAACAGCAGGGTATATTGAAGATGGAGCCAGACTCTTCTTGGAAGTGCTCGCTGCAAGTACAAGAAGCAGCGGGCACAAACTACAACATGGGAAATTCCAACTAGATCAGGCAAAAAAATTCACAACAAGACTAGCGAAACATTGGAACAGTTAGCCCAAAAAGATGTCAAATCTTCACCCTGGGAGGCAGTCAAAATCACTCGGGCAGTCCCTAAGCCACCCACCTGATCCAAGCTGACCTTCCTGAGCAAAGGGTGGGGACACGTAACCCTAAGACTCCCTTCCAACTCCAACTATTATAGAATTGGTGCTGGCAAAGAGAAACAGCTTACTGAGAAATTCCTGGATGTAAAGTAACTAACAAAAATTTTTTTAAGAAGTGTTATCTTCTTTTACAAAATCATTAAAACCTGAGCTTTAAATCTTAAAATTCTCATCAGTTTCCACATCCATTGAGTATATCTGGCTGTTCCTCATCTGTTCTGTAATTTGAAAAGGAATCAGTGAGATAGTCCTTCTTCCCTGTACCAATTGCCTGCTACTAATTAGATACAAATGATGTCTGTATTTAATTTTATTTTCCTTAGTATGGATCAGTCTCATCCCTAATATAATTCCACTTTAATCTAGACATCATTTGTATATACCAGTTATTCTGATCAGCAGTATAAAAAACCCAAATCTTTTAATACAGAACCTCAAGGTCTATTTTGGTCACAGCTTACACTCTCTAGAAAAGAAATGCAAATAACAATCAGATATTAAATGTGTGTCATCTCACTTGAGGGTAAGAGCACCTATTACGATCCCCAAACTCAACTATGTCTTTCATCTTCTGGCAATGTAATATAAAGTTATGTTCCCTAGGACTTTGAGACAACACTGTTACCGCCATATTTGGGGGAGGAGGGTGAAAAACAAAATTAAAAAACCGTTCTCTATAAAGCCTCAGGAAAAAAAAAAAACCAAACCCAATCAAGTTTATTCAAACCTACATATTTAATTATGCCTTTCACAGTTAAAGGCCTATATTATAAATCTTACAGAATACAGGTAAATCTCACAGGTTACAAATAGACTGGAAATGAGAATCGTCTTCTAATTGTTAATACAGTGCCTTCTAACTAATACAATCTGCAACCTACCTCAAGGGGTACAGTGACCTGAGAAATCACCATCCTAAGATGTGAGGTAAGAAATTTAAAAAAAAGAAACCAATAACAGGGTTTACAGAAGAATGCAATCAAAATATGTTTTCAGGCATTTCCTCTTTTACACTGGTACATACAACTAAAACAAGCCATAAGCCTTTTCTGAACACAGTGATGAAAACACCTTCTCGTTACTGAAAGATAAAGCTGCGGTTGGACTTACAAAATCCCAGTTAGCCCAAAGGCTCCACTGGGTCTAGCTTTATTATATGTTTGGACACAAAACAGCTCCTGCCATCAGGATATCACAGTTTATTTAAGCCGCACGCAGAACTCGGTCAATAATCTTGTACTCTGCATGATGCCAGATACCAAGTGAAAGCTTCACCTACGTCCAACGTTAAGAACTACAGAAGGACGCAAGAGGCCCTGAAAATTCTCCAGAAGCTCCACTCTTATCACAGCAGACAACCTCCTCCACAAATCTTCCCAATCTCTAGGGGAGAAAGGATTTGGAGCTGCCTGGACTGGCCAGTGTACGAGATCCAAGGCTTCCTGGAAGCAGTAGAGAAAGAAACCTGCGAGCCTCGCCACGTACCAGCTCTGCAGAGTGCCACAGCCCAGTCTTCTTGCAGAAAAAGGACCACCCCTGGCTCCTTAAAAAACCCTCCCTTGAAGCTCCTCACTTGAGGGTACTTCTGCTTATACAATTTTTGTTGTTCTGGTTCTGACAAGACCTTCAACTGTAGCTGGAGGAGGGAGCACTTAGCAGGGCAGCTGTATGAATACCAGCGAGGACTCAGTTTTAACTCTTAGTTCTTTCATAACGTAAACCTTTTTTCCAACACACCACCCACAATTATTTACTCCTAATGGGGGAGTATTTACTTCAATATGGGGTTCCCAAATGCTATTCAAACAAAGCAATTGTCGACTGTAGCTTAAAACAAAACCATTGCCAACTATAGCTTAAAACAAAACAGCAGGGATAAGAAGTAAACAAACAAAATCAATACTTTGCAATGTAATCTGACACATTCTAATTTATTCTAATTAAAACATCACACAAATCACAATCCACTGTGTTACACACCCTTCAGATATCTTGAATAAACGACCTTCTGACAGGCAATTAGAGAAAGGTAAAGTGGCTAATTTACAAGCTGAAGAGCAACACCTTCATAGTGCAAACAAGACATTATATCCCAATTAAGACAGATTTTAACCTCTTGCAGTTATCAATCAGCATGACCAAGAAATGTGAAAAACATAGGTTGT
>BJBW01000068.1:279407-311504 GCA_004320125.1 Scolopax mira | reverse complement strand
AGATTTTCAAGACCCGACTGGATGCAGTCTTGAGTGGCATGCTCTGACATGCTCTGGGTGATCCTGCATTGGCAGGGGAGTTGGACTAGATGATCTCTATGGTCCCTTCCAACTCCAAAAATTTCAGTGATATTCAGTGATAACAGGGACTGAAATCCCATCATATTTTTAAGCACATCTTTTAAATTACATTATACGAGTATGTACTTATCGCATGAGATTGCACAGATTTCATGCTCCAAATTTTCACTTCCTGAATTCAAGGGAAGAGCAACTTTCACTTAATTTCTCATGGAAGCATTCAGAGCTGAGCAAGCTACAAGACACCAAAGCACTGCAGAACAGCAAGCTGCAAGACTGACATACAGTTTGTTATTCAGAGCTCTACCTCTGCTAGAGATTGCCTAAAGAATTTCCAACAGCTAGAAAAACACATTTTTCACACCTATACAAAGGATAAAAAGCATCTTCATAAACCTGAACTGCAGAAAGGGGAAAAGCTTTACCAGGGTCTGTCTCTGCAAACTGTATAACTCACTTTAAGAAGTGCCAGAGCTACAAGACAACGAGCAATGTGACAAGTCCAAATGCACTGTACAACTGGCAACTTGAGATCTTCCTACTCCTACTACTACTTCTTCAGCCTTATTAAACTACTATTCCCAAGTTGTCCTAAAGCTGTATTTTATTTTCCATTATTTTCCTCACGGCAGAAGTACTGAAGTGACGCGTTTCCTGAATAAGTAGTTCCCTTGACAGAAGAAAAGCTTTCCTTGGGAACGCCTTAGCCCAACCAAAAATAAGCAAAAACTTGTTCTAATTTCCTCCACTAACACGAAGAAGAAATACACTGTTCTTTCTAATTTGACACCATTACACTACTACTTATACTACTAGACTTTGTTCCATTTTCTCTTAAGGAAAAGATGACAGTAGATCAATATATCCATCAACTTGACACTACAGCTTAATGTCACTCTGCTACAGTTACCTACCAAAAAAAAATAAAATAGATTTTTTTACCTATTTCATCAATAAAAATGATGGATGGTTGGAGCTTTATAGCAAGGGAGAAGACAGCAGCGGCCAGTTTTTGAGACTCTCCATACCATTTGTCTGTCAATGTTGAAGGCTGGAGATTAATGAATCGACAACCTGCTTCCTTTGCCGTAGCTTTGGCGATCAGCGTTTTGCCACAACCAGGAGGGCCATAGAGAAGTACTCCTGAAAGAGTAACAGTGTTAATGCTCTCTGGTCACTGTACAAACAACACGAACAAATAACAAACCTGATATATGACAGTGGAGGCAGGGACTCCACTAAAGGCGGAGCAAAGACATTTGTTGTTTCACTTTTCCAGCAGATACAGTTTGTCTTTTGATCAGGCGCTGTGCTCTTTGCACAGATAGTTGTGAGCGACTGTCCATACCCCCTTGTGAGCAATACAATTGGCTGCACCTCAATGTTTATCCTGCCCAGCTAAAAACATTACAATTTCAGTGCACTGCTCTCTGTTTCACACCACGCACACATCAACATACAAGGCCATTGTTTTGCTGATCCCATCAGCACACGAACACCTGCCCAGCTCTGGCTCAGCAGCGCGGCTCCAGCTTTCTTGTTCTCCACACTGATAGTGTCCAGGCTCGAACTTTATACAAGTTTTAAAAGATAAGAAACCAAGCTACACAGTGTTCAAATCAAACACAGAGTTATTTAAGTTATCCTTATTACAAAATTACAGCTAAGAATATCTAAAACCAGGTATGGTGAAATTGAAGAGACATTTGTCTCAAAGATGGCTGTTTTATTACTGAGACTATTAAAGTTACATATAACTAAAAAGCTATTTATTTCCTCTAACGATTTGACAAGCCTTGTTTATAGCCAGTTTCAGTCTTGATAATAAAACTTAGCACAGAGGGTGAGAATAAAAAAACTTCACATTTTAAACAAGTTACTCACAATTAAATATGACACCTCATATTACTTTTGAGCTTACAATAGTAAAAGAATTCACAGTACTGCTTTTGTAACATAGTTACAAAGAAACCAATTTAAAGAAAAAAACGTCAAGCCTGCAACAGAGAATCACTAGTGGTTTTTTTCTGTTTACATGCCTGACAACCACAAACATAATTACTCTGAAGCAATGGCTTCCTATTAACACACAGCAATAAAAATGGGGAGGTTGCTCTGTATGGAAAGTCTGATTTTAAAAGACAATTTTTTTTTTTTTTTCATAAATAATTTTTTCCTTCAGCTTATTAGATCATGATATTAAAGTAATTTTCCAGACAGTTTCATTTTGTGACTTAAACAGAAAGCAGCCTGGAAAAACTATATTACCAGTTACAAAAGTGCTTCATTTTCCATCACTTAAGACACGAAACTGAGATGGTCACAGACACAGGCAGTAATTAACAGCTTTCAGGGGACTTTCAGAAGACAATATTTCAGGAATTACAGCAGTAGAGATAAACTTTGGCATTTTCTCCAATGCCAAAGCAGCTTCAAATTCTGCTTGTTTGCAGTAACATACACCAAATGTGGCTATAAGTATTCCAGCTGAGAGACACCAATTTCTGTTTTACTGTGTGAAAGTTTGTCATCTACCCGTTTGCTTACTGCCTCAATACCGTACAACTCAAGTCCTGAGAAAATCAAGGGATTTCTAGAATAAAAACGGGATCCCTGTCTCTTTGAATGACTGGAATTTCTAGGACTAGGGCAGAGAGATGTCTGCAAGACGAGCTTACATTGACATCTCATGTTTATGACATGTTTCTGTGACACTGCAGAAATATTAACCAAGTGTGCAAAGCTGTACAGCAGAGTCATAGCTCACTTCTGCCAAAGAACAAGATATAAGAAGAAAAAAAATTGACAACTGAGGCAGTTAAAAATACAGGCTACGTACATTAGGGCACCAAAATGTACTATCAATAACTGAAAACAATTATTGCTTCACTATTAAGATGAAACATTCACCAGAACTTGATGTCACAGCAAGAAAAAAGAAAAAACCTGAGGGTTTTCCCTGGCATCAGTCCTAATGGTTGCACTTTGGACCAGCAACCTACTTCGTCTTTCTTTCTTCTTCTGGATAATTGTAACCTTTTTTTTTTTTTTTTTAAATGCGAACATATAAATCCATAACATTTCCTTCTTACCTTTTGGGGGCTGTAAGAGTCTGGAATTCTCAAATAAGTATTTCTTCTTGATGGGCAAAATGACAGTGTCTTTCAAATCTGTAATAACATCATCTAAGCCTGCAATATCACTCCAGGTTACCTAATATGGAAAAACAGTATTAGAAATTATCATCACGGTCCCTGCCAACAAAAATATATTAACAAGCTTAAAAGTAGTGTAAGGCCTCAAAAATAAAAAAAGTCATTAAAAAACCCTCGGCTCTCAACAATGCAATTTTAGTTTTAAACAGAAATATTTTCTATGTATTTACATAGATACATATGTATGACAAATAATGTAATCCAAAGTCAAAATCAAGATCTTCCATGTCCTCCACTGGAGTAGTGCAGAGAAGTTTCTTACATGCATGCTAAGTGGGTCTACGAGATGTGCAGCAATACTCATTTCGTATTCAGTAAGCTTGACATTTTTCACTCCAATTTGCTTCATCAGCTTTTCAGCCTGGGGGAAATAAAACACCAGGAAAATCAGAGAAAGAAACTGAGTGCTTAATTCAAAAATTAGTTTTTAAAGAACAGTTATTTGAAGCCAGAAGAAGGCTGAAGTAGAAGGTTCTGCTATTTCCTAACGATTTGTTGTCACCTGAGTGAAACTAAGTCATATGTCTCAGTTCCCATCAAATAAGTGTCACGTCAGCTCTCCCAACCAGCAACAACACAAGTCATACATTATGACCAGAAAAGCAAGCAAAATGAACGTTAAAACACAGAGTTTGCTGTTCAGAGCAGGTTTGGAGACACGCAGGTAATCTCAGTACAAAATAACTTCCATCATCTCTACAGGAATTTCAAAGCCGATATAGGTATGTTACTCTTCAAGAAGAGCCAGATGAAGTCCTTATAAACTTTGCAGAGGACTCAGATGAAAAACATGAAACTTGTTATTAAATAGAACTCTTATAGAATTCTTTCACATGCTTAATTATCTTCATTCACAATCCTGCAAATAGCACACACACACTTTAATGAGAGAGATAATTCTGTTATTATAAAAAGCATGCCTCTCCCAAACCTTCACAGCACCATACCAAAGAGAGATTAGTTTATTTTAAAAACAAAAAACCCGAAACCAATAATTCACATAAGCTTGTAATTCTTTTTCTATGCATTCAATGTTTTCTTTTTCCCAATTTAAAAGGAAAGCTCATTCTTTGTATTAACACATTTTCAAAATTCAGTTTCTCCTTCTAGTCAAACTACCAGTTAAGTCTGATATGTGCTTGGGATATTGCAACCTCTTATATAAGCTGGCCCTAGCAAAGATTGCGAAAGCTGATTTTTAAAGCGGGGCATATTTTTTACCTAAAGATTTTTTTTTAAATGCAAGCCCACACAAAATAGAACTAGGTTGCTCAAAACTGCTGTTTGAATCTGTGAAACGTGCGTCACCCATTAAAGAAAAAAAAAAAAGTTGCAATATTTCCCTTCAATACTTTCCAAAGGAAACAATTAACTTTTGGTTTTGAAATACATCTAAATCTTTTTCTCAGAGCATTAACCCCCACAAATTATTGTAGTTCAAGATAAGGAACGAGGCTTTTCACTTTTTTTTTCCCCTTCCTCTTTCCAGGGCATTTTGACTGCTACTGGAGATGGGGGGAGAACAGAGGGAGAAGGACAAAGTGCAAGCCATTCTTTAAAAGACCCTTGGACAGGAGTGTTCCTCTGTCATGAGTAACTACAGACTCTGCCATTAAGTTGACAAAAAGCAGCAGAGAATCAAGTTACTTCTGCTCAAGGTTTTAAAAAGTCACCAAGAGACTGAGGAGAGCATGAACACAACTGCTGCTTAGCAAAGCTGTCAGAAGCAGAAACGGCACTGGGACCCCCCACTTGCAGATAATGAGAGTTAACTCCGTGGTCCTGTTCAACAGTTTTTCCACTGTTTCAAGCTAGAAATTTTAACTTGTTATAAGAAGTAAGCACTGAAGACACTACAGCACTGATCCTGAGACTTACTAGAAAATAATTATCGCTTTTTTTGATTGCTCCACATGGTTTTGTTGATTATTTCATTGGTTATTGCTAGTCCAGCTTTCAGTTAGCAGATTTCTCTGTACGAGTGGTAATGAACAAGAAAGCATTTCACAGAAATATTTATGAATAAAATCCTACCTGTTTCTGAGCTTCTACTTTTTGCTTTCTGGTCGGATCAATGGCATCAACCATCCATTTTATGGTAAAATATGTTACAGCACCAAATATGGTTAAACGAAAAATTAATCCAACCACTTCATTCCGGCTCAGGGGACGTGAAAATGCTTCGGCGTGCACCATTTCACCTCACAGCCCTAAATATAAAACAGTGCAGGGAGGGACAGAAGGAAAGAAATTTAAAGCTGAGAAAACACCTGTCATACTTAATTTTATAAAAAGTATTTCCCATGTATGCAGCAGGCATAAAGCTTACCATGAAGTTACAATGAAACATCTCAACAATAGCACAACCCAATCTATAAACCCGTGGAAGATCCAAACACGTGGTGCTGAATGTAACAATGGTTTTGTTCCCACTCTCACTAAGCAGAGAAGAAATGGCAGCAACAATTCAAGGCCTTACTTCCTGACTGACTACAGGTGAAAAAGTCCTGATTTCACTCTTCCCTCTAGAAATCTGCATTCCTTTCAGCTATACGAAATCCTAATAAAGTAATAAAGACTACTTTATTTCAGTGCCAAGTTTGCATTCCCATTAAGACTGACGTTTTGTGACCGTTATTGACCCAAGAATGCTGTGTCATGGAAACAAAGATAACTACGTTATCTAAACAGGGAGTTCTCTTTCCTAAAAGGAAGTTTAAAGGAAAGGCACTCAATTCCCACATTAAGGAGCAAGTGACAACTTGTATTTGAATAAAATGAGGTTAAGAGCTGCAGCCGGCACCTAGCAGAATATATTTTGAGTTATTAATATCCCCGGAAAATTGAAAATGCTGGATGTAGCACATGGCTACCAAGGGAAAAGGCCAGCTGCTATACAAGCCAAACCGAGAAAGTACAGCACCTTCCACTTCAGGGAGCACACTGTAGAGAGGAAAAAAAAGATCTCTTCTTAAAACATTGAAAAATGACTTATAAAACTGGGCTCCTCTTTCCCCAGTCTACTTTCTCCTCAGTTGGTAGGGTTTCCGCTTGAGCACTCTCCTTGCTCGCTGCCCAATTTCATGACTCCAAGGGCAAAACCAGTGGCAATTCCTCTGACAGCTCCCAGCACTCCCTGGCTGGTCTCCAAAGGGAGCTGTCAGCCAGGGAGGAGCTGGGCTACCTAGAGCCAAGATATCCTGGAATTCCCCCCTCCTGGCGTGGCTGGCAGTGGCGTGATGGCGACCCAGTGCTCGACTCAAAGCGATGTCACAGCACAGAGCCTGGTCACGGGGATACGCCAGGCTGGAACGGGGAGAAGCACCACGATACATTTACCAAAAGACGCCAACGGCTCGCTACAATATTCCAGTGTGGACCCCTGAAACAGTTTTGGTTTCGTTTTCTTTTAATTCTTCATTCTCTGCTCAGAAATACAAAAATTAAGGCTGCTGCTGTTCCTACCCAGTTGAAAATGAAGTAAAATTTGCCTGCTTAGGCATCTGAGCAAGTAATACAGAGCTAGGAGATTCTGCAAATTCTCTTTAGCCTGATTAATTGCCATAAAATGGGCAAACAAGTAAAAAAGCTTCCAAAAGAGCCCCAAAGCCCAATGGAAAAAACACACTTTTAATGCAATCCTTGCCCTGAATACCAATCATAAGAAAAAGCTTTAGCAGAAGAGAAATCCCTTCCAACCATGAATATTCTGTGATTCTGTGAAATTTAAGCATAACCTTTCCAAATGACATCCGCAAGATTTTCAGCACGTACTTTCTGGGTAGATGGCCGAGATAACGAGCAGGACAGCTAATTGCCCAGCAGACCCCAGACCCTAACGCTGGTTCCCATGGGCTCCCTCAGGGCGGCCGAGGGCACGGCTCGGTTCCCGGAAGGGCACCCCGGCCTCCCCTCATTCCCCTCCAAGGGCTCGGCTTCTGCTCCTCGGGGCTGCTCCCCGGACAGGCCACCAAGGCCGGGCGGGGGTCGGAGGTGACGGGAGGGAAGGGGCACGGCCGCCCTGCCCAGCCGAGCCCCGGTGAGGGCAGGAGCAGACATTGGGGAGCCCCGGGGCCCGGCCATGGCGGAAGCGAAAGCGGCACCGGTGAGGGCCGGGCCGGACACGCCGCCCGTGACCTTCCCGCCGCCAGAGCAGGTGCCGGCAAGGCGGCGGGCGGCTTCTCGTTACCCCTCCCGCCGGATCACTCACCCCTCGGGCCGGACTCTCGGAGGGACAGGCGGAGGGAAGGAAGAAAGAAGGAAGAAAGGTGGCGGCGGTAGCGGCAGCGCGAGCCCGGGCACGGGCACGGACACGGGCACGGGCACGGTGGCGGCGCGTTCCGCGCTTCCCCCTCCGGCCGGCTCTCGCCGCCCCGCATCGAAGGTTCCGCCCGCCAGAAGAAGATTAAAAATAAGGGAACGTTTGGGAAAACTTTGTCAAGTTTGGAATGTTACAGGGATCTGCCCGAATGAAATCGTAAGGATTCATCCGTAGTTTGCTAAGAGATACTGAGGTAATAATTTGCCCATTTCAACTTGTAATGAGAACAGTAACTTCACTCTTTATAGATAGTAACAGAAAAACATCCAGAAAAAGGTAAAGGGGATCTCTGTAATGGGTGTAATTAATCCAAGGTTTTGGCAACTTGCCCCCAACCCCTCCGCTGGGGTGGCCATGCCACTGAAGGTTTAAAGCCTTTCAGACCCAGAGAGCCCCACCACTCCGGTTTGTGCTCCCCTGTCGTTCACACCTTGTCCCAGGGCTTCCTGACAGGGTTCTGATTTGTTTGTCAAGAGCTTTTCATACAATGCTAATTTATTATGGGTCATTTTCAGACATCACCCCCTTGTACACCAAGGCAGGTGCTTCACCCACCAAGGAGCCTCCTGAAGCTCCTGGTGGCTGCCGCAGACAGAGACCTGTAGAGCAGACTCTCTGCTCTCCTTTCATGTTTCCGTTTTTTTCCGAGTTTCATGCACTAGGAAAACACCATTGTGTTCAAATTACCATCACCACAGGAAACCATTTCAGACCCTTTTGTTTTTTCTCCCACTCTTAAATAACAGATCAGATCTTGTGCTCCATGAGCCCTCCACCATACTTGCTCCACCAGCACGGCCTCAGGTAGAGAATGTGATGCTGAACTTTCTCCCTGCAGCTGATCTGGCTCGTGCTGAACCCCAGGCACACTGTCCAGTCACCCAAGCGGGATGGCATCCACCCCACCGGGCATTGCCCTGGCCATGTGTGGTGTTTCTATCATTAAATCCATTTGCAGAAAAATTCTTATCAGAAAAATTTAATCAGAAAATAATGTGTCGATGTTTAAATGCACCTATTGATTAACAGGCAGCCTACCCTTTCTGCTGCTCCTCCAGTCTTTGATGGTAAATAAGATTATAATCTTCTAAAGAATTTTTTTTCAATCTATGTAGAATATGATGTTTAAAAATGAACTAGATGTAATTAGTGATGCTGACAGCTTTTGCTATTAATTTGAGGCTTATATTCATTCTTGCAATCATGCCTTTTGAATAGAAAAAGGATAATCAATCGTTTTGTCACTGTCTGTGTTTCATGCACTAGGAAACCACCATCGTATTCCAATTACCATAATCATGGGAAAATATTTAGGACCCTTCCGTTTTTTCTCCCACTCTTAGTGACACTGGTTTTGTTGCAATTAAGGAGAAATGCAAACACTCACACAAGTAATAAAAGCTCAAAACCTGCATTGTGTCACTGCTGCCTGACGGCTGTGGTGGTAACCTTTAAAAGATATCCTATGCTGGAAAATACTAAAAAAATATATATTTTGAGAGATGTAGTTTTTCAGAAGCTGAGCCAGGTCAGGTGAAGTTGGTGCAGATGATTAAATAATTAACATTAAAGAACCAATATTAATCCCAAAAGCATATAAGATATCCAAGAATTATACTCAGCCCATCCTGTCAGCAGGAAGCTGTGCACTCCCGGCAGTGGACGGCAAACGTCGGACACTGTGAGCACCAGGGCTCCAGGAGGAAGGGAAAGGCTCGGGGGTCCAGCACCAGGGACCAGGCTCTCAGGATCACAGCCATCACAGATGAGGAGAAACACTTCAGCAAACTGTGTAATTTATATTGAACGTGACGTTCATTAAGTAATCCTGTTGGCCAGCCCGGCTCAGATGCCCAGGCCTCACTCCTCATCCCTGCACCTGGCAAGGCTTGAAAACACTGAGACCTTGAATCCCACAGAGCTTGGCTGGCTGTAGAGTAAATATTTTCACAAGTTCAGACACTAGAGTCTTCAAAAAGTGCAGTTTTCCCCAGCATTAGAAGATAAATTAGTCACTCAAAGTAAGACACTCACTCTAGAATCTGATGCTACGGTGGTCTCCACCAAGTTTCCATCCCTCTGGTACCATTGGAGCTTTCCCCATTTGCACAGCCCTGAACACAGCAAGGTCTTGCCTTGCCATTGCTTGTCCTGTCCCCACACCAGGCTGATCAGGAGCTGCAGGAACCAGGAGAGACTACCAGCCTGCTGCTGGCTGATTGCTCCTTTCCAGTGCTAATATGAATAGTTTTCAATTTATATCTGTGAGTAAAAGCATCTGTCTGAAAGAGAAATCTACTGGAAAATGAGTTTCCACTGGGAAAAAAAAAAAGGTCTTTGTGCCAGCACTTGAGCACTTGGCAGGCCTTGCCTGCTTTGGATTACGGAATATAGCGTTAGGACATGGAATATGCTTTCTACTTAAGGACAGATCCAGAACGTTAAAACTCATTTGGCACACTTTTCATTAATTTTGGTTTTCCCCCATGGCAAAACAGAACATTTGGGAGGGGTTGTTTGGGTTTCTTTTGTTTGTTTTTTTTTTTTTTAATTGCGATTGAAAAATGAGATGGCAAATTTCCCCCCCCAAAGTGTAAAATTTAAAACTGACTGTATCACTGACTTGGTTGGACTCTAGGAGATTGTAGCTCCTGAATGCAGGGCTAGAAGGTCACCAAAGGGACCTCACGTAGTTGGAAAACTCATCGGAGGTTAAGTTGAAGACTGCGTGGTGTATTTTCTGTTTTGTTTTTGACTGCTGGGTGCTTTGCTATGAAACAGCAAAGTTTCATTCTCCACTCAGCGCAGGCTACTCCAAGCTTTGCCAGTGACCTGTACAGGAGCAAGATGGGAAAGGCATGGTATATTAAAATCAGAAGGGTTCGTCATGGTTGGAAGTAAGAAGGGGATTTGCAAAATGTAGGGAACAATTAAACACAAAGTGAGGGAACAGGGATGAAAAGAGATAAACAGAAAACAAGGACAAGCATATGGAAAGAACAAAATGAATGATGGGAAAGCAAAGAACAAGATGGAGGAAAGGGGATGCCTAGGAACAGCTTCATAATTGGGCAAAAGCATGTAGTGTTGTTTCTCCAAAAGACTCTTCTGAGCTTCACCAACTCACAGATCAAAGACTTCCTGAGTCAGAGGATGTGTTATAGCCTATTTTTTTAGTGATTTTTTTCTACTGTCTCCTTAACAACTTTGGGTCTCTGTGGCATTTTGTATCCAAGTACCAGAAACTAGCTTCATGCCATGACATTACTTACCTCTCTTTGGGGTGCATTCAAAAGAACGTGGACAGCAGGGAGGTCTTCTCCCTCTACATCTGCCGCATCTGGGCCCCCCAGTTCAAGGACAGGGAGCTACCAGAAAGAGTCCAACAGAGGGCCACAAAGATGATCTGGAGACTGGAGCATGTGAAGAAAGGCTGAGAGACTTGTGGCTGTTTAGAGAAGCCTGAGAGGGGACCTTATCAATGCTTATAAATAAATAAGGGCAGGTGCCAAGAGGATGGGGTCAGGCTCTACTCAGTGGTGCCTGGTGACACTGAGGGGTAACGGACACAAGCTGGAACACAGGAAGTTCTGTCAAAACTTTCCTTTGAGGGTGCCAGAGCCATGGAACAGTCTCCTTCTCTGGAGAAATTCAAAACCTGCCTGGATGCATTCTTGTCTACCCTGCTGTAGGTGACCCTGCTTGGGCAGGGGGATTGGACTAGATGTTCTCAAAAGGTCCCTTACAACCTCTACAGTTCTGTGATTCTGTGATGGTCTTGATTTGCTAGCCACATCTGTATTTGTCTATGCATAATCCCCAAGTCCAGGACCTAAAAGTAGGTTTTGTGGGTTTGTTTCATACATTTTAAGTTTGGAAAAGTATGATCCTGCTGCAGACAAACATGAGCTGATCCTGAAATCACTATAAGCTGCCAATGCATCATTGCGAAAACAAGGCCCTGAGAGATCTTAGGAGCAACGTTCCCAGCAGAGTTTGGAAGGGATTAATACCATTGTCCTTGCTGCTGGCAAGATACCCTCGGGAACACTGCCATTCTGGTCGTCTGTATCAAAGAGAAATAAATAATGAAACCAGAGCACAAAGTTGCTGCTGAGATGAGGGAGAGTAGGAAGTTAGAGGAGCTCAGCTAGCTTAGCACAGTCAGACAACAGCCAAAAGACACTTCTGCCTGCAAGCACTCCAAGGGTAAAAGTAAATCCTGTGGAGCATGGGCTATTTTAGGCCAAGGCTGGAACAAGAATAAATGGCTACAAACCAGTCACAAATATATTTAGCATGAAAATGAGAAGAAGATTCTGGGGACAGCTTCCTGGTAGGAATAATGGTGGCAAAAGATCTTAAGATGAAACTGGATACATTTAGGAAAGGAATTATATAATATAGCATTTGCAAAGGCTGAAGGCTGCAGCAACCCAGGAAATCCCTCCACCTTATGTTCTGGTTTATTTTGAGCTCTTAAAGATGAAGCGTGGTGTTCCACCCTCCCATTCTTCTTCCTGCTCCACCATCAGTAGGTGGACTTCAGCACCTCTTAAAAGCTGTTTAAAGATTGAACAAGACACTGAATTTACCTTGCTCTTCTGGATTACTTTTTGCTGTTCCTCAGAAGGGAAAATGAAAGTTTTTCAAAGTGTTGCCTAATTTATATATGCAAAAATGGCTATTTAATACATCTTCTAATATGCACAGAGTATTGTGTTTTATCCATTTTTCCTACTTGACAGACTTCCTTATTAACCAATTTGCCATAGCATCCAAGTAGTGTGCAAGCCAGTGCTATTTTACTCCAAGTTGCCCTGCTCAAACGTATTTGACAGGCATTCCCTGGGTAATGTGATTATGAAGCAAACCACGGAGACATATCCTGTGAGGGCTGTCCTCACTGTGCGCTTATGGGTCCAGCAAGATACAAAGTCTCTTCAGCAAGCTGTCTTTCCCTGCCAGCCTCAGACACATGAGGTGGGCTTTTGAGTTAAACCCAGGACCTGTTTTATCAAGGAGACCCCTGCCCAGTTTACCTCATCTGCTTTTCATGGAGAGAAGGGAAAACGGGGTGCGTGGGTTCTCCTCTTCCTGCCAAGCTTGTCCTTTCCATAGTGTCTCTTTTCCAGTTGTATAGGACGCGTTTTCATTTTCCTTTTGTTTCTGTTCCTTGGGGATTTCTGAAGATGTGCATCACCCCTTTAGAAAACAAATAATTGCCCTCTTACTCTCTTTAAATAACTCCCCTCTTGCTCCTGCAAAGGTATTTTATCTTTGACATCTATGGGATATCCCTCACATTACTTACTGTCCAAGAGAATGACAACAGTATGTTTGAGGAAGGCAAATTTACATGTTTATTTGCCCCATTTCTTCAAATGTATTATATAGCAAGCTCTGTCCTCACGCCTTAGTAGGTGGAGCAGGTGCTGATCTCCATCAGATTCTATTCCAAAAGTCATACATTCCAACCTGCCTTAAAATCGTGTTTTGTATTACCTCAATAGACTAACAATTCACCTTTCTGCACACAAAAGAAAAAAATAATCACACATCACCGTTTCCCCACCCTGCCAAACATGCCCTACCAAACTACCTGCAGCCAGCCTTCGTACTCAGCTCAGGCTGTGACAGGCTACCTCAGAGTCCTTTCCCTGCAAATCATTCACACCGGGAATAACCAAAGACTTACAGGATTTTTCAGAATAGAGCACGAAGAACCTTGTGCAATAGGATTTATTTGCTCGAGTTTCAAAGGAATTTGAAGGCTGATTTGAAGATTTAGAGGCAGCTCTTTTCCACCGTCGAGATAAAGGTGATCAGAGCAGGCAGAAGGGCCAGCAAGCTCCACGGAAACAGCACGGGCACGACCGGTGGGTGAGCCAGCCGCCGGGACTTGGGGGGGGGGGGGGGGCCCCTCCGGGGGGGGGGGGGGGGGGGGGGGGGGGGGGGGCACCTTCTCGTCCCTACCCCGAGCACTCGGTTGCAGGGCCCCAGGGCAGGAGGCGGCCCGCACCCCCGCTCCCTCCCTCCCGCAGGCGGCTGCAGGGGGCGATAGGTGCTCACGTTCCGCGGAGGGGCGGGAGGGAAGGCGGGCGGCAGCCGAGTGGCTCGGCTCGGCAGTGCTAAACTGCCCCAACGGCGGCCGGAGAGGCGGGGGCGGCCCCTGGCGAAGGGCCCTGACTAGGGAAAGCGCGGGGGGAGTCCCGTCCTCCGTCCCGCCCGCCGTGGGAGCGCGAAAAACAGGAAGGGACCGGGCTGCCGCTCCCCTCGGAGCTCGGCTAGGCTCCCCGCGGCCCGGTAGCAGCGGCGGTAACGGGAGAGGGGGGAGGGTGAAAGACGACGCCACAAGCCCGGCCCCGCTTCCCACCTCACGGCCCGGCCCGGCCCGGCCACTTCCGCCCGCGGGGGGAGGGGCCACTGCGAGCTCAGCGCACCGCCCACGTGACCCCGACGCAGCACTACCGATCGGCGCGGCGGAGGCGCGTATCCCTCCGCCGGGCGCTGGCCGCCTCCTCGCCCCGTTCCCCTCGCCGTGGGGCGGGCGGAGCGGGGGAATGGTGGTCGGGGGGCGCGGCGGGGGCGAGGCCGGGAGGGCGGCGGGGAGGCCGGGAGGGCCGTTCGCGGGGGACTACTTTCTCGGGGCGGCGGAGGCGGAGGGGGCGGAGCGCCGCCGCCGCCGCCGCCGTCCCCCCCTCTCGGAAGCTGCAGCCATGATGGGAGTCTAGCGCTGGCGGGCGCGGAGCAGGCCGGGGAGGGATGAACCAGGCCGCGCCGCCGGCCCGCACGCCCTGAGGAGCTGCCGCCGCCCCGCCGCGGAGTCGGTCCGCCCGCCCGCCCGCCCGCCCGCACCGCGCGGCTCCGGGCCCGCCGCCGCTACCGCCGCCGCCCCGGGCGGGGAGCGGAGCGGGGCGGAGCGGGGCCGGGCCGGGGGGGCGCCCCGTGCCGCTGTCACCATTGCTGGGGCCCGGAGCGCCGGAGAGCTGCTCTCTCCGCCTCCCCCTCGCTCGCCTCAAAGACGGCGGCGGCGGCGGCGCCCTCAGGGACTCGGCCCGGCTCCCGACTCTCTCGGCTCGGCCGCCGCCGCCGCTGCTCCCGCCCTGCTCGGAGGAGGAGGAGGAGGGGGCAGCCGCCACCGCCGGGAGCCGCCGCCGCGGGGGGAGGCGTGCCCGCCCGGGGCTGAGCCGCTGGTGCAGCAGGCCCCGCTCCCGGGGCTGCCCGACGGCCGAGGGCCCGCCGCCGCCGCCTCCCGGCCCAGCGCCCCGCCGCCGCCGCCCGGTCCCTGCGCGCTGTCCCGGAGCGGCCCCCGGCTGCCAGACATGACCGCCATCATCAAAGAGATCGTCAGCAGGAACAAAAGGCGATATCAGGAGGATGGCTTCGACCTGGACCTGACCTGTATCCATCCTCCCGCCGGCGACGGGGCCCGGCACCGGGCGCTGCACGTACAACTATTGCATCAGACCGGCCCGGCGCTTACCTAACGCCCTGCCCGCTGCCGCTCTGCCCGGGAGGCCGGCGGCTGCCGACGGGGGCTGGCCCGGGCCGCCGCCGAGGCCTCTGCTGCCGCTTCGGCCTCCTTTTGTGCGGGCCGTCTGCGGATCCGGGGGCTGGGATTAACGGGAGCTCTGTGATGGCGAGGATTAACGGCAGCCCTCCTTGGGCGATCACAGCTGGCCTGCCCGCTGCCACCACCCCCCTTCCCCAGCCCGGGATGCTCCGGAGCAACGTGGGGCTGCCCCTTAATTCTGGCTGTGTTGATTTTTTTTGGCTCGTGTGGCAAATATGCCTGTCCTGCCATGACTCACGTCCTTTTATTTATTTATTTATTTTAAAAAAAAAAAAGTAATAACTCCTCTTGGATTGTAAATATATTGGTGGCAGGCTCCTCACTCTGGCGGGGTCACCTCTCTGTGTGGCAGGAGAGGTGATGGCTGTGTGCTCTGCCCTGGTGTTCACCCATTCAGTAAGGCTGGACTGGTGCTTAGCTGCCCTGTGACGCTGCAAGGGTCTCAGCGAGGAGAGGTGGCAATTGTTTCCTCCAAGCCAAAAAAGAAAACCCCTTTTCCTAATGCGATGGGTGAACCGTGCTTTGGCATGACCTCAGCTCCAGTCAACGTGGAGATGCGTTACAAACGAGAACATACTGGGTTTCGTCGAGGAGAATTGTAATTCTGGAATATGTAATTAGTATGCAGTTACAACTAATGAGTCAAGCCAAGTAGAGAAGCATTGCTAGTGTATAGTTTTGGTGGACTTTGGAACAGATGTGCTGTAGTGGCAGCAGGCAGATGTTTAGCTTCGAATGCTTTGCGGAGTTAATCGTATGTAGGGTCTCTGCTGTGGTGGAGAAAGATTCTTACTGGTTTTGAGAGGTTTTGGAGCAAGAACCTCACTTAACAGTTGGAGCTGATCTAGGAAAAACGAATTTTGACAGCACTATTCAGAGCTAGACTTAACCGAATAGAGAGTGCTTCCTGTACTGCAGCAGGATTACGGTGAAATATATTGGGTTTTGGAGCCATTACAGTCGTGTCATAGTGTAGTGCTACAAATAAGTTCTTGGGCAGGATCAAAACTCATAATGTAGCTCTAACTCGTGTAGAGCTCATGCTCTTGCACTGACCCTAGGCCTAAAACATTGATGCCTTTAAAATGACCTAAGAGGTTCTTGACTTAACATGTGGCTGCTGAGTTTTTAGTTAAAAAGTAGCAGCTCTAGTAGGTAATTCCCGCATTCTGTTCGCGGTGGTGTAAAAATGCAAGGCTAAAATTCTATTTCATATGTTTGCTTTTGGTTGTTTCGCTGCCCTATGACTAAGGCAGCTGTAACGCTGACATAGGCCCGTGCAGCACTTACTGCTGACTTAACAGCAGGAGTCTGAGTTAAAATTTTATAATTTTTTTTGGTTCTCTGAGTGATTGGTTTGCTGGGAACTTTAGCGTTATGAAAAAAGTGGTGGCAGAATGATGAGGTTTTGGTTTCCCAGTTGAAGAGTCTGGTATTTCAGAGATCTTTGCCCAAATGTGCCATGGGTAGGGAGAGATACCTTTTTTTTCATGCAAACAGATCTTTTTAACTAGTAGTCTGCTCCCGGCAAGAAAATTGTTGAATGTTGAGCCTGGATTCTCGTGCTCCAGGTTGCTAGTGATATGCCAAATGGAGTTTATTGCTTATTTTTTACTTTTTTTGTGTCATTAATTTTATCCTTAGAATTTTGCATTAGAAATAGGCCACCGAACACTGAAAACTAGCTTAGGCTAGTTTTTCTGAAAGGAGCACTTGGCTGTGGTTATGTAATGAAATTTATAGAAAAGGTGGGTTTTTTTCCCCATGATTGCAAAAATATCTTTGGAAGAAGCTTTTTTTTTTAGCGTGTGTGTGTAGCTGCACAACTTTGAACAGACAGTCAATGAATGAAGACTTACCATACCTGGTAGCTAGAAAATAACCTTACAGACATAGACAGAGGACCGAGCTGGGATTAGGTCACCAACCATGTGATGTTAAATGAGGAAAGAAGACATGAAACCTAAGCGAGCTATTTGGGAAGGCGTGTGGTGCATGGTAGGAGGACTGGGGGTTTATCTTCTCAAAGGTACTTCTCACAATGTGCCTGAGCTTAACATTTTGAGACCGAAACAAGACACTCTCTGTATTTCTGCTGTTGGTTACCTTTGCTTCCCTGTGCACCTATAGGAGTGTCCTCTGTCAGAGGTTACTGGTCGTTTCAGGGTACGTGCTTCTGCCAAACTAAAAGAGGAAAGACTGTCATGAGTTTGACAGCCCAGTCTTTTGGGCGTTTCACCAGGATACGGGAAGTGGAGGTGTGAATTCCTCCTCCAGTAAATATTTCTGTACGAGTAGTTTAATGGTGGTGTCTCAAAAATACTCAGTAGCTGGAGATTACTACCTAGGCTTCAGGAGGTAGGGAATAAAATGAATCTACAGTGAATCCAGGTGAGGTACCTGATCTCCAGCCTACATTCTGTGGTCTCTCTTTTCTTCTGCACATCTTGGAGGGAGGGTTCGTGTCTCGTCCCACATGGATGAAGACTTGCAATCTTTATATTTGGGTTCTGGCTAATTATCCCAAGACCTTGCGAGGAACACCTGAGTGCCCATGAATGCTTTATTCATTCTGGAGGGCCGAAGGCACCTTCCAGGACCTTTTTGTTTTCTCTGTTGGGCTGTGTCAAATCATTTTAAAACTGGCACTGTTACATGTATGGTACTGATTATATGTGTGCTTGGGGACTCTCAGGTCCTGACAAGTTAGTTAAGAATTCTTGTGAACATAATGTAGTATTTTAGGAAAGGGAAATAGTCACTTTTCAAAACCAGTACTTTTATGTACACAATATGAGAATAGTCCTATGCGCCAATTATGAAACGAGTGTCTTCAAAAAACATATTGACATTATTTTTTCTCTAATCAAATGCTTTTTTCTCTCTGAAAAGTCTTTTTATGCACCTCTTGGAAAAAATATTTTGAAATTAGAAGAGGAAAGGGTTTTAAATGCAGAGACATTAAATCAGCTTTTTAATACTTTATTTCAGATATTGTATTTATTCCCCATTTATTTGGGTTTCTGTTCTATTTCAGCAATACCAGATATCTTTCTGTATAAATGGGTGAGAAGGAAAGTTTGGATTAATGGCTTTCTTCTAAGATGGCTGTATTTCCTTCTGATACAATGACAATTTTCTGAGGCACTATAATCTTTGCTATTTCTGAAATTGTACGGACTGGGGTTTGGCCTATGTCTTAAGAGGTCCATGTGAAATTAAGTTTAGCAAGTGGTTTAACTATTTGAGAGTAAAGTGGAAAAAAATCATTTAACTGCTTCTCGTGGCCATTATAGCTTTGGTTAAACTTCATCTTGTATTTCTAGGCCTTCTGTTATGCGTGAAAATGGCTGTCTAGCCTGGGCACAGGGTAGAGCATGCCTACCTTGATACCTACGTGTATAGTTCCTGACCTATGTAGTTATGTAAACTGAAGCAATATTGAGTAAAGATTAGGTGTTGGTTGCAGTTTGTTTCAAGTCACATGTGTAGTTTGTCTCATATAATGAAAGGCAGAGAATGCTAAAATTGCAAGTGGAAGCTTCTTAGAATATCAGACTGCTTTATGCTATTTGTAGTCCTAAAGCTCTTTGCATTTTTAATGAAATTTTAAATTATGTGACTTCACTCAAAATCACGCAGCTTCCAGGAAAAAAAAAAAAGAATCAGTGGCATGAGATACACACCACATTTAAAAATAGAGCCTGAGTTGGAAATGCCATTCATTTAAAAATATTTGGTTTCATTTTAAATTGAAATTTGTTAGATGTTTTGTACCAAGGTTTTTTTTGCACACAAGCACAGTAAGGGCTGGTAAGAGTTTAGAAGAAACTAGAAGAAACCAACTGGCAATGTATTTTATTGGTGGAAAAGTATTTCTTTGTTCTGGAGTAAACTGTGTTAGTTAGCACTGTTAAGAGCCTGACAGACTCATTTTGCTTCTGAAGCCTGGGATGATCTTGGGTTTTGGACAAGAAGATTAGTGCCAGTTTTGCTCTGAATTAATCTAAGAAGTCTGTTTGAATAGACAGCTGTGAACGTTCTCCGAGTTGGATTCGATTACCTGCTTGCTTTAGGATGTGTTTGATGCTGGGAGCATTGGTCTTTTTGCCTTAACCAAGGATAAAGATTTTGTGAGTTCTCCAGGTGGAGAAGGCAAGGTGGTGATAGGTGTGTGTTCATGCATTTTCTCTTCTGGATTGGGGTCTTGCTTACTTTTCCTCAGAATCCCGAAAAGCCCCAAACCCCTTTAATATCTTGTGGTAATACGTGCATATTTGTGGGTAGCCTTGTTTGACAGCTAGAGCCTACACGCAAAACCTCTGCTGTTCCAGCAAACGCTCTGTTGTGCAACCCTTGCTGTATCCTTTCAAAGTTACCCTGGCCCCTTTCCACCCTGCTTTTTGACTGCAGTTGCTCAGAAAGGGATTTAAAAAGATGCTTGACAAAATTACATCTCATTTTCTTGTGCTTGCTTAAACATAGTGCAAGCTTCCTAGTGAACTAGTTGATCTTGCATCATCAGAGATTTTTAATCAACGTGCAGCGTTGCTGGAGACTGTTTGCACAAGCTAAACACAAAGTTAAAAAATAACTGCCTGTGCACACTTTTAAATCGACAAAAGATGCAAACTCTTTCTTGGTTTCACATGGCTCTACTGTTGAAGTGGTGGCTGTATGTTCTTTTCAAGGTGGGGGAAGAAACTAGTACAGCTAACATGGACACTTCATAAAATTTTCCTATACAGTGACCTTTTAGAAGCTAATCTTCATTGAAATCTGTTTGTAAGCTTAGGTACGCCCGTGTGATTTCCAGAACATCCAAAGCTTTGCTGTTAGACACAGACGGTAACGCTGAGTGAAGTGCAGCTTTCCTAGGACTGGTACTGGCTTTAGGCATTTACTTTCCTTTAAGGAAAGTTCCAAGTTCATCTTCATTATCTCTTACTGGTGAGATGTTGGCACTTGAGGCCCTTGAGAAGTTATCTCTGTTGAGGCTGGTCAGTGACTTTGGTGAGGACAGTTAGGTCAGTATTGAGGACTTCTGAAAATGCCACCTGTTAAGCTCTTGGTATAATCAGTTGGCCATGCATCAGCACTGGGTCCAACTTGAGTCTGGAAGAAGGTTGATAAATTTTGAAAGTGCATCTTTCTAGGGACTTGTGCTAGTCAGGAAGGCTTTTCTGTCCTCTGGCTAATTACATGTGACTTCCACTGACTTGTGAGATGGTTACAGCATATTTAGGGAAAGGCTATATCCTTGAGTCTGGAGCTTATGCAATACTTGAAGTGGCTATTATTACCACAGTATAATATATGCAAAAAGATTAGTTGGCTCTTGATGGCTGCTAGGCTGACAATCAGCAGATTTCTTTGGGACAAAAATGTGGTTTTCCTGTGCCTGTTCAGTGCTACACTTAATCCATCTAATCTGAGAACTTTTTTTAATTACCAAAAGGTTTTGAAGCACAGTGACTGCTATAGAGGAAGCTGGTATTTGCTAAATGATGTGTTAAAAGACTGTGTAGAGGAGTATAGAATTTTCTGATTTTCTTCTGGAAGACAGGGGACTTGCATTTTCTATTTTTTGTCTTGTAGGATGATTTGGACACCTACATCCTCTTTGTTGTGGAAGCATCAATATAATTTGTTTAGTAATAATATGATGAAAGACTATGTTTTATTAACACATAATGTTAAAACTCCCATGCTAAAAAAACATAAAGCCATGACAAAACTGAACTTCAGAATCTAATAACTGCAAAGCTTTTTTTTATTTATTATTTTTATTTATAAAGTATTTGTCTACCAAGTTGCTTTTACGAGTTGTGAATCTCTGAATAGTTTCTTAAATTATATTTTTAATGGATTAATGTTGTTGCCACATTAATACTGCATAAGCTGACAAATTATACACCTAGAGTCTTCCCTTATAGCATGTTTAAACAAGAAAATGGTTCTTGTATAATGATTTAGGGGACAATGGTTGTGTTCTGACAAACTGGAAGAAAAGGGAGGGAATTGGCAGTTGAGCTGTCAAATCCCTTAATTACATTACAGACCAAAGTTGCTGTCATTAGTCATAACTAACTCCCTTTTAAAAAGCCTACCTCCTTTCTAGTTCAAGTACCCAGCAAGTAATCTGGAGCTCGGAGCTACATGTGATTTGTATTCATTTACTCTGCCTAACATAGGGTGAATATTGGAGGTTAATTATTGCATAACTGTTTCGGGGGGGGCAGATGGGATATAGCCTGGAGTTGTGAGTAGTGATTGCTGGATGTGCCTGATGCCTTACCTTAAATACTAGGGTAATTGTGGGCTCCTTTTATTTGGCAGTCCTGTGAAGGCCTTTGGGATTAAAGTTGTGAGTTACTGGGGTGGTGGTTGCCAGACTGTAAGAAGGGAATTTATTTGAGAATATGGGAACATTCGTAAGTGGCCCCGTGAAGCAGGATCTTTTCTGGAACATGAGTACCTTGTGGGTGGTTGACTCTACTTTGAGTTCAGAGATTGCTATTAGTTTTTTGACTGTATTTTAGTCCCAGATTAATATTTCAGATGTAAATAAATCCTTGTTTCAGTTTCTAATTCAAGATAGCATCCTCTTTGCTCCTGTCATCTGCCTCGTTTACTGTCTTGCCTATGAGGCCCTGAAAAAAAAAAAGTTTTGTAGAATGGAAGTAAATAATCATGCAATTAGGCCATGTATCATGCTGCATAAATCTAGGTTATCTTAATGATTTTTAGGCAACGTAGCTAAAGTAGTGGGCTCTGTGATTCAAGTGGTAATTGACTGTGCAGCTAAAAAAATTAAACTCAACTGCTCTGCGTTTGGGATGATTACTGTTGCAAAAGCTGGCATTGTTCCCTTTAAAGATGAAGTCCCAGCTTCACAGCCCCAATGTGCAGCAGTGCATAAAAACTGCTTAATATCCAGTTTTTTGTAGTGAAGTGCTTAAGAAATGTCTTTATAAACTTAATTCTGCCTTTGTGGAGCTGTAGTGTAATAGCTTTTAATTGCATGATTAATTTTCTTAGAGGCATCTGCTTAATTCATTGCATTGCCTGGATGTATATTGGGCTAGAATTGAAATAGTTGTATATTTTTTATTCTTTAATTTCTTGTGTGGGTGAGTTAGGGAAGTAATGTCCTTTTTTTGTACTAACATTTAAGAGGAGAAAAAACGCTAAATCTCATTAGAATGAAATTAAACATTACCTACTTGAGGCTCCTTTGTTCTGAAACAGTTTATTAGGATGGCCTTATGTCTTGTTTTGCTGCTTGCCTTTAGCTTCTCTTGGATCACTACCCTTCCTACCCCCAAATTAAGGCTTGATAAATTCTCAGAAACCCTAGGTTTTGTAGCTCTAAACTGATAGCTATTTTAAATTCCCTTGTCTCTGGAAGTTTTGGATGTTGTTTCAGACTTGCAGAAAGTTGAGACTGAGCCATTTCTCACTTCCTGTCACTAAATATCAAAGTAGTGACTCTATGCTGACTTCTTTTTACTGAATAAAATTCTTGTATTTTTTCTGTGGGTGTTTGAGGTTAGGGATGCTTAAGTACACGTCGGTGCTGCTTCTTTAAAGGAGATCCTGCAAACTCGCGCCAGGGAGGTCCCGTACTCTGCCCTTGAAAGAGTTCATGTTGAATTGGTTCGTGGGTTAAAATATTTGTTACTCTGGAAATCTCAGACTGAGATGTGAAGGTCAAGCTGTTCATATACGTCGCCTCCTACTGAGAAGATCCACTTGGCAAATGTGTTTCCTTGAGGGCAGCTGCTTAGACTTCCATAGAATCACACAGATACGGGTTTGTAAGGAACCTCTGGAGCTCATCTAGTTCAACCCCCTGCCAGAGCATGTCCACCCAGAGCAGGTCCCACAGGAACATGTCCAGGCAGGTTCTGAATGTCTCCAGAGAAGGAGCCTCCAGAGAAGCTCCCAGGGCAGCCTCTGCCAGGGCTCTGCCACCCTCACAGGAAAGAAGTTCCTCCTCATGTTTAGGTGGAGCTTCCTATGTTCAAGTTTGTGCCCATTCCCATTCGTGTCCTGTTGTCCTTTGCCACTGGAACAGCTCTCGGCCGCGGGGTGTCTGTGTGTTGCTGCAGCTCTTCGGGGTGCCAGGGTAGGTATAAGACGGGAAGCAGCTTCTTTCAAAGTGTGAACAGAGAACATGCAGAGATCTCTTTTTTTCCATCTCTGTACGTTTTCACCTCTACAAACTTCTTAGGATGTTTTTTGTTCAGTGCAGTAGACCTGGACTTGAAGTTGGTTAGGGAGTGAAGACCCAGTCTTTGACTTCTTGGCTGAAGAGTTCTTTCTGTCAGATTTCATCTGAATAATACAGTGTGTGCCTTTGCGTCGTTTGTTACACTTCTGTTTGCTCTTGGCTTTTTCTTAATGGGAAGGGTAGCTTTTTTTTGGTGTGCTCTATCATCAGCTATTGTAAGGGATTTGCTGCTCTTGACAACAAGCTCATGTTTCTTTTGCTATCTGTGTGCTTTCCTGTATTTATTTGTGATTCCAGACCATTTTGAAATGAAAGTTTAAGGCATCTTTTTCTCAGACTTTGTCAGAACAAGCTTGTCTGTAGAGTACATATCATCGTCTTTCATGCTTCTCTGTTACTGTTTGGGTTTTTTTATTTATTTATGCTGCGAGGCTTGAGGTTAATGCCATATTTTGCAAAAAAAAAAAAAAAAGGTGACTGCTTATTATGTAGATTTGTGGAGTTTTTCTTCTTCACAATCTTCTTGATCATATTATCTGTTCAGCAAAGCCTCCGTCTGGCTGAGAGCTCCAGGACTACATTTTCTACACCTTGCAGAGGACAGGAGAGAGACTTCCTCTGGGAATACTTCCCAAGGGAGATGTAGTCAGCATGTCCAAAAGCCCCGCTATGGGGTGTAAGTGAGTTGGGGATGTAGCTGGTTCCCGAGACAACCTGTCAGTACCATTTTCAAGCATTTTCTGACTGACTTCTTCACACTGTGGGGAATTTGAGTTCCCCGCCAGACTTATTGTCAGCCCCATGACCTCATCTGGACAGGTTTGCCTTCCAGATACAACAGAGCTACAGTTTTGTTGTTCTTTGTCTAGGTTACTGCATTTAAATTACAAGCTGAAATATTAAAGAACTAAGGATGAAAAGGGGGTCTGTTGAAATCTTGAGCATTAAGGGGTCAAATGCATTTATTCTGAATCATAAAATGTTTCTCTTAGCCACATCTGAGTTGGACTCTTTTCTTGTTCTTTAAGGCACAGATGGTAGAGTTGGCAAGTGCAGCTGGCTGGCTAGAAGGAATCCTCCTTTGCTTTGAAGAACTTTCTTCCTGTTCGTTTCCTCTACACTTCCTGCCTCTCCAGAGTCATAGAAAAATAGTAGACTTATTTTTTTGTTTCATACTGGCTAATGAAAATGCCACCTTGGAAAAAAAACATCACACAGGTATACAAGCTAAACAGTATAGATGATGATGGGAAACTTCTCTAGATTTTGCTTGGCATATTTTCTTTTGGTTGGTTGGTTGGTTTTTGTTTTTGTTTTGTTTTGTTTTTTAGGGATACCGTCAAGAAAATGGCACTAATAAGAGCTTGGCCATTTGTCAGAACTCTTAAATCTGAGGATGGAGTGTGGACACTTCTCATAGCACTCCCCCTTTAGCTTCAGGCTGTCAAGCTGTTGAACAGCAAGAACAGTCCTTTTTTTTTTTTTCTTGCGTTTTCTACATGAACTTTTTTAAGCTGGAGTTAAAGGGCTCGAGGTTAGCATGTTGACACTGCATAGCTGGTAGGGCCAGATGTACTGCTAGACCACATTGCATGGTTACTGAAGTTGGAGTTACTGAAAATTGCAAACAAACTGAGATGACAAAGCAACTTTTGGAGACTTGAAAATCACGTTGTTCCTCTGCTTTTCAGTGTTGCTGTCAGATGAGAGTTAGCAGTTGGCAGTTTGGCTGCCCCATGCTGGAGGCTGGCTTCCTTTGCGCTGGGAGGGTGATGGGTGACACAAGGAGGAGCAAAACTGATGGCAGCTGGGGCACAAATGACAAGTGGGGTCTTCAGGAATGGATTAAAGCAAGTACAAGCTGGAAATAAAAATTTGCATTCCTGACAGTTGTGAAGCTTTTCTTCAGGCCATAGATTTACCAACTTAAATCTGTTCTTTGTTAAATAAGATTCATATTTGGAAGCTGGAAAAGGAGGATTGGGGAAAATGGACTGTTGTCCTTTTATGTGCAAGTGTCAGGGTTCAGGTTTTGCAGAAAGTTTTAGCTTCAAAGCATGACTTGAACAGTGAACGTCATTCACAGTGTCGGGAACACTTGGCTTGTTTTAAATTTCCTTTTCAAAGAAAGGTGAAGTCTGGTGCCTGGTGGGGCTTCCTGAAGCCTTTGGTTGTAAGGGACTAGTAGTTTTAAAGTTGTTTATTTGCTTTTTGATTTAAAATCTGTCATCAGCGGTGGGTTTTAAAAAGTAAAGCTATTGGTAAATTCTCATGCACTGCATGCTCTAACATGCTTGTAAAATAGGAATATTAGGTCATTTGCTTTCTGTTTTTCTGTTACAGCTGCCTTCATGAGTGGAGCAAGGATAAGGAATTAAATACCTTGTTTGAAATAGAACTTAATAAAATTACTTAGAAATTCTAATGACTCATGCTCAAGATGTTAATTGAGAATGTTGATCATTGCAGGAAAGGCTGTAGCTGTCTATTTTTGCAACTTTCTTGTGGCTGTTTAAGAACTTAAGAATTGGCAAATATTTTGGTATGCTTTTTTGGACACCTTCCATTATTAGGAAAGAAAGCTGAATTTATAAGCAAAGTCAGTTATAGGACCAACACAATTAATTTGCTTCTATATATGTGTGTGTGTATAAAATTTAAAGTGTATACTGCATATTCTTTAATTTGGTCTTGGCATAATGTGACTATAGAGACAGCTATTTTTGAAAGTGATTATAACTACTGATTTCCATAATGATACAGGATCTTTCTCATAGCAACTGGAAAGGCTATCGTCATTAGCGTGTAGGAATGATTTCAGGCTTTAAGTGTTTTGTTAAATCTATGAACAGCGTTAGAGCAAAGGTGTTTCTGAAGTGGCCTACAGATGCACCTTGCTTTGGTGCATCTTCAGTAGTGATGAAGCATCACTTTTTCCTTGCGGTGAACAAATTATTGGGTATTTTCTACACTATGCTATGTAGCATAGTGTTGTCCTTGTTGATTTGAAAGCTGAAGTTTTGTAGTTAGTAAGTAGTATGAACTTGAGTAGAGGGTGGCATTTTAATGTTTTGCTGTTTTGTGTCGTGAATCTGTCTTGTGTCATTATTTTTTTAAAATTAAGGCTGCTAAGTAAATTTCCAGCCTTCGCTTTTACAAGACTGAGAAAGGAATTAAGTGCTTTACAAACTGTTGAAACCATTTCTAGGTATGGGTTTCCTAGGAAAGAGCTGCTTTTGCAAAACGTTTATTTTATGGAGTTTTGTTTTTTTTTTTTTTGAAAGCCCACTTCAAATTTTGGTAGTTAGAGCAGTTTGGTTAACTGTGTTTTGCATATGTTGTAGAACTTCCTCAATAAGTGGCTGAGGCTTTATCCATTTTCATTTGCCTGTCTAAAAAAACCAAAGCTTGGAATTGATAATGAAGTTGTTGCATGTTTTAAATTATCAGTTCTTCCAGATTTCTAAAATTGTTAGTATTATTACCCATTTCATGATGACTCAGAATTCTTGCTTTGAATGTAAGCCCAGCTTTCAAGCTCCTTTGTAAGAAATCTCTTGGTAGCAAATGTCTTCATTTCAGCTTTGGTAGTCAATGTTAAATTAACTGTGGTGTGAAAACCACTGTCTCTGAACCATAGAGCCTGGCTGTGGTAGAAGGTGATGCTGAGTGAATGGTTGCTCCCATACCTGGCTTGGCTCCACACCCTTCTGTGCAGTGATTGGAGGATGTCCCCGAGGAGGGCTGTTTCATTCACAGAATCCCATGGGGTTGGAAGGGACCTCTGGAGATCATCTAGTCCGACCCCCTGCCAAAGCAGGTCCACCCAGAGCAGGTCACACAGCAACATGTCCAGGTGGGTTTGGAACCTCTCCAGATAGAGAGACTCCACCACCTCCCTGGGGAGCCTCTGCCAGGGCCTCTGCCACCCTCACAGGAAAGAAGCTCCTCCTTGTGTTTAAGTGGAACTTGTTCTGTTTGAGTCTGTGCCCCTTTCCTCTTGTCCTGTCCCTGGGCACCACTGAAAAAAGACTGGCCCCATCCTCTTGACACCCTCCCTTTAAGTATTTATAAGCATTGATCAGATCCCCCCAGCCTTCTCTTCTCCAGACTAAAAAGACCAAAGTCCTTCAGCCTTTCCTTGTAAGGGAGATGTTCCAGGCCCCTCATTCCCCAGCATCAGGAAGAAAGCGAGCCAGTCCTGTTGCAGTACCGACCATCCACTTCCCTTGCTCCAGATCCTGGGGCATCTCCTCGCAGGAGAGGAAAGGGAGGAAGAGCTCGGGTTTTATGAGAGCTTT
This sequence comes from Scolopax mira, assembly GCA_004320125.1. NCBI lineage: Eukaryota > Metazoa > Chordata > Aves > Charadriiformes > Scolopacidae > Scolopax > Scolopax mira. The sequence continues at coordinate 283,774 of BJBW01000068.1, read as the reverse complement.
GTCCATTAAGTGATGAAACTGCTATTTCTGCTCGGAGATTGAGATCATCTGTGCAAACAGGAACGGCATTTCCATGTCTGTTCCTCAAAGCAAAAGGCATTCTGCAGTTGCTTGAACCAGCGAGAGTTTCAGAGCATCATGCTTGTCAGAAGCACGTATTAAAAAGACATGAAGTGGTCTTCCCCAGCAGTGTGATTGCGTTTGTCACAGCTGTCTCTTGCTGTTGTTGGGTGCAGGAGAAGGTGGCAGCCTCCCATGTGTGCCACGGCGAGGTGTCCTCTGCTCGCGGCAGCCAGGGGCCCTTAGTGCCAAGTCTGTTGCAGACAGGAGGGTGAGCAGTGGCTTATGAGTCGCATTGCAGTCTCATACTTTGAGATAATAAGTAAGTAAAGTACTTCAGGATACCGATATTTTGGTGGGGGAGAAATTGTCTTACCTGTTTAAAAAAAATAATGTTTTTTCTGCAAACAGTCCTCCCCCACCAGGCTCACTGTTGGATATTTATATTTCGGCAACACTTCAGATTTTGTGCTGTCAGGCTGTAAAACCCTAGAGCTTACAACACTTCTGCTGAGTCAGCATCAGAAAATTGGTTCAAATTCCCTCCCTCTTCCTCCATTTGAAGTCTTTTTCCATTTTCTTTACTTCCATGGAACACCTTCTGCATTCCCACCTCTGGCTTTAAAAATGCAAGTGTGTTGATGGACAGTTGATCTCAAGCACTCAGTGCTGCTGGCTTCGCGAGAGCCCTGTGTCCTGCTCGGAGTCACGTGATACAAAGCGTGTGATTTTGGAAGTCTTTTGGAAATGCAAGTTCTTTTGGAACTTTATATCTCTCTCTGCCTGCGTGTTTTGAGGCTTTGGTGTTGTGATGCGTCTGGGATCCTGGAAATGCTGCTGTTAAGATGTTCCCTTCGCTTGGGGTGTCTCCCTGCTTTGCTGCCACCTTGCACCGGCTGGGAATCCTGGAAAGTACCTTGTTTCTTAGCCTCTTGGAGAGAAAAAGCCAACAAGAGAAGAAAAGCATGTGAACATAAACTGCAGGCTGAAACACATGGAAAAAAATGTATAGTAAAGGTCACAATTGCAAGTGGAAATTTGAGCAAGCTCCATGGTAATTTGGTGAAGTTTGGGCATCTACCTCATGGGTGCTACTATAGTTGAAACTGAGTTTTGTTTTGATGTGGTGTGTCAAAGTGAATTTATTTTACCCCTGTTGCTAGCATGATTGCTTGTCTTCTACAGAGAAGTGCAGTGGAAAGCATGCCAATATACTGGATTATTTTGCTATGGGAATTTCTATAGCCCTGCTGCTCAGAGCAGGACACAAAAGGAGTTGTTTTTCAATATAAATGCTAGAACTGGCAGTAGGGAGAAATTGGGGTGAAATCAGGAGGGAGTGATGGGGTGTGCTGGCTGAAAGTCAGGTCACTCACTGCCAATAGGCACAGAGCAGGTGTGTGTGACCTACAGCCAACTTCTTCCGCTTGTGGCAAGTATTAACTGATAAAATTGTAAGTATGTTGCTAATTAGATAGAGCCCTTTGTTAATTTAGCAAAGAGATGCGGACTGCTTGTGGAGTAAAATATGTTCAGAGTGAGATTCAAAGGTTAAGATTTATGTGCTTTGATAGTATCTACAATTGTGGAAGTTAAGCAACTTAATGTTTGGGTTTTGGTTGGTTTGGGGCTTGTTTTTTTTTTCCCCAAGATAAGCTTTTTCTGGGGTTTGGGCAAGTACAGAATAAATTGGAAACCAGATGTCAACGCCTTTCAGTGCCTATATTTAAGGCAAGTACAGCTATTTGTGTGGATTTCTCAAATGCTTTCATATTTTTCTCATCGTCTGCATAAATCATCTCTTGAATAGTCCAAGCAGACCAATGTATATTAATACTCAGATTAAAACATAGTAAATGCTAATTCTTTTGTTTTGAGATTAGAAAAAATTTCCATGTATTCAGTTCTTAATTTTCTGAAGTGTTGTAGTTAATGGTGTGAATGTGGAACTTGGTCCGTGCTCTTCCCTATGAGTGCTCAGCTGTCTGCAAGGATGGAATCAAGTAATTTTTGTCCTACTTCAGGCCTTTCTTTGTTTACAAGTAATTCTAATATTATTATCTTGGAAGCTGCTGCAGGGTTTCCATTCTGATGATTACTCCCTGGAGCTTTGTTATATTTTAACCATGAAAATAAAAATGATACTTACATTTATAGAATAATTTAGGTTGAAAGGGACCTTTGGAAATCATCTGCTTCAGCCCCCTTGTTTAAAGCAGGGCCACCTTGAAACATACCATGCTTTGTTCTTACTTGGTCTAAAATTAGTTTGAGGAGTATGTTAATGTGGTAGGATATGGTCTGGTTTTGAGGCTGCTAGTTTCATTTCTGTTTTGCTTTTCCATGAAGCTTCTTCTCTACATTATCATTTCTGCTAATGTTTAAAACTTGGGAGTATTTTCTTGAATTCTGTTTAAAAAAAAAAAAAAAAAAAAAAATTAAATCCATATATCGTTATACCACCAGGAAAAAAGCGCCGGTAATTTTCTAGCACTTAAGAATTCTTTACTACTGCGTCTCTAGATGTAAACTCACTGTTTTCTTATTTGGCCTTTTTCCTTAATGCTAATTTGTTTCTTCTATTTTTCCTAAATTGTTTATCTCAAGTTGCTTTTGGCAAAGAGTTACAGGTCGTTCAGAATAAGAAATGAGTATTTTTCCAGAAGTACAGGATTGGTGGGGTTTTTTTTCATAAACAAAATCTATAATTTGTTTCAAATAGGTACATTCTCTCTGTTGCAATTTCTTACATTTAAGCATTCAGAGCTACCTTAGCAGCTGCTATAGTGGTCTGTTAGGTAGAAATCACAGAAAGTGATATAAACATTATTGTTTAGGTACCCTTGCAAGGGCTCGCGTGCCTAAAATGTGCTTTTCTGTTTGGTTTGTTCTTTTGCGTGACTATACCTGTTTGGGGATCACTGAGGACTTGAACATGGGTTTAATTTGGAATCCTTGCAGTTCAGTCATGTAAGACTATTTTAATTGTTTCCTGTTGGATATTATATGCCACTCAAAACTGTAGAGAAAGACTGGCATGTAGCATCTACGTGGTCCCAGTGAGATGAGGGATGATAGATTTGGATTATTTGTCTCTGCTTTTTTAGTGGATTGCCTTCCTAATGGATGTTAACCATCAGCTGCTTAACAGCTTGGACTTGTAATAAGTTTTAATAACACGTTACCTGTTTGAGATGTAAGGAGATTTCCTTAATAGTGACTGTGGTCAAAGTATTGTGTTTTCAAAAGTTTCCTTTCTGTTTTGTTTTCTTTTTTTTTCCCCTGCCCAAACTTTTTTTTTCAATTTTTGGAAGAGACTGCTTATTACTGCGTGTATGAAGTTGAATTATTCCCATATGGGAGTCGGAGGTGTTGTTCTGACTTGGGTACAGTTAAATATTTGATTAATGTCCACTTAGTGCTATTGTAGAAATTTGACATGCTTTACAGATGTTTCCTTAACTTACATATTCAGATATTTATCCAAACATAATTGCTATGGGTTTTCCTGCGGAGAGGCTTGAAGGAGTGTACCGGAACAACATTGATGATGTCGTAAGGTAAGGATTGATTTTTCTTCTCCTTAACTTACGCTTTAAAACCTAAGTATCCTTTTCTGCACTCACTTATGTTATCCTGAAGAAAGGATTGATGTTGTGACTCAGAGAAATGGCAAGGCTTTTTCATCGCTTCGGTGTTGCCTTAACTTTCCTGAAAACTGTGAAAGGTGTTCTTGGCGTTTTAGGAGCATTATAATTTGCAAATGGAGAATGTAGTTAAGAACTTGCATTAAAACTAAATACTTGGCAGAAGCTCCCAAATATTAGTGGTTTCAGGATCCTAAATTTGATAATTTTTTTTAAAGTCATGTGTGATGCTTCTGAGATCTTGAGATGCATTTATGTTCGTAAATTCAGTAGCTATACAAGAGACTTGATGTTTGGGAATGGGGGAGATGAACTTGATGTTTTGGAATGCCCCAGTACGGGGCATGGTTATGCAGTGAAGTTCAAAGTATGTGTCTTTGGAGCACCTTTGGAGGTGTCCTTTGGAGGTGTCCAGTTCTGGGCTCCCCAGTTCAAGAAAGACAAGGAACTACAGGATAGAGTCCAGCAGAGGGCTACAGGGATCAACGTGAAGCACGTCTCTGATGAGGAAAGGCTGAGAGACCTAGGTCTGTTTAGCCTGGAGAGGAGAAGACTGAGAGGGGACCTTGTCAATGTTTATAGATATCTAAAGGGCGGGTGTCAAGAAGATGGAGTCAGCCTATTTTCAGTGATGCCCAGTGACAGGACAAGGGGCAACGG
>BJBW01000068.1:267229-279398 GCA_004320125.1 Scolopax mira | reverse complement strand
CCCAGGGAGGTGGTGGAGCCTCCTGCTCTGGAGATATTCAAAACCCGCCTGGATGCATTCCTTTGCAACCTGCTCTGGGTGGACCTGCTTTGGCAGGAGGGTTGGACGAGGTGATCTCTGAAGGTCCCTTCCGACCTCTACCATTCTGTGATCTAGGCAAGAAGGCCTGCTCCCAGGTTTGAAATGCCACAGAGAGCTCACTGGCAATCATTTGCTTCCAGGTTTGTACAGAAATGAGTTCAGATGGCTCCTTGGTTCCCACACTGTGATTCCTCAACTGAGAATCAGTCATCTGGAGGCAGCAAGTTTCTACACAGCTCCAGTTAACTTCCGAGGAGCTCGAGGGGTTCAGTTTTAGCATAGCTGACCATCATAAGGAAGCTTGCTGTCCATGAATGGGGTGTCTTACAGAAGTGACCACGTTCTAGTGTACACAAGTGAGAAGTCCCTTTTTGCAAGCTGGTCCCATCGGTGAGGTTCAGCATAGCAATCTGCAAATACCCTTGCAGAGTTTGTATGTCTCTGATAGATTTGTTAACAGAAACATGAAGCTGTGTTTTCTGATCATATCATTGCACACAGCTTGCACTCAAGAAAAAGCTTTTGCTGTCCCCAAAACTCAAGCTATTTAACCCTCTTTCTGTCAACAATCGGAGCCACCATTTAATGGGCATTGCATCTGCTGGGTGAAATCCGTGGTCCCTGATGGAGTCCACCTTCAGAAGTTGTAGGACAGGGGAAAAGGCTGGAGTTGGAGTAAATAACATAGGAGTAATCTAAATAAATAATAATAGGCAGCAGTCTTTGGAGGCCACCTCCCATTCGCAGCATTGATTTCAGTTGCTTCTGTATGAAGCACAATAGGTGTATTGGTTACTGTGTCCTTTGTGCAAATTAGACTCTTGAAATGGAATGTCTATGTAATTAATAAGTTGTCCATAAACATTCTGATCAAAAGGAGTAATGATCACCTAAAAGAGTAATCAACCAAATTAAGACACAGAGAGGTGTAAATTATGTGGCTATAGGGAACTGTATGCTAAAGTACTGTTATGTTTGTTGCCCCTTATTTTTAAACAATAATAACACACAAAATGTAACCATGCAGCATTCTGTGTGTTACAGTCAGCAGGTCCTCAGCTGCTCCTGTTCTCTATTTATTGTAGATATGTTGGGTTTTTCATCCCAAGAGCTTTTTATGCAGGAATTGAGTGTGTTTGAGCTCCAGAGCAGTTGGTAGTGAGCCAGGATGTGCCAGTGGGCTTGTTCTGATACCACATGAGAAGTGTGACCTGGACTGCTCTCTGTCTCCTCTGGCTGATGCTGCTTGAGGTTTGGATTTTACTGGCAGAAGCAGAGTCAGCTCTCCTTGCTCTCCATCGTGTTTTAAACGAATGGGGGACGTCTCCTGAACAAATTGCCATGTCCACCATCTTTCTTAATCTCCTAAAGCCTGCCAACAGAAGTGCCAGTGGGAGTCATGAAATATTTTTGTTGATGAAGCTGGAATCTCACACTCAATGCTGCACAAGTAGCATTTGCATCTGCTCTTATTTTAACGCGTTGGTTTAACCACAGAGTTCCCCAAGGTTCTTCTGGAATATTACGACTGATAACCAAAGCTTGTTTTTGTTTGAGCTTTCCAGGATATTAGCAGCTAGCGTTTCTTTGCAGTTTGAACAGCATGTTCTGTCATGGCTAATTGAATTCCTTCTGGCTGATGTGCAGATACACACTGTTGATGATGTTAAGTGTAAACATTTGTATGTTATTTCTTCTTGAACATTGCCAGGTGACACATCATATATAATCATGGCAATTTTGATGAATCATGTTTGCAGTTAGCTCTGAGGCTTGTATGGGAGGTTTTTATTACAAAGCAAGCATGGAAATTAAACGAGTGTGAAAAAGTTTAGTAGTCTTCCTCCTCCTATCTGAACCCAGAATATCATCGGGCACTGTCCTTTGACTTCAGCGGCAAATTAAACTAAATGATTCTCACTAGAATATGGAAGTTAGTTTAACTGCTTTTTTTATTGGAAACATCATAGTATCAAAATACTTTTGCATGGGTGATTAAATTAAAAGTAGGTATTTACAGATACCAAGTGTAATCTATGCTTTCTGCTTTTAAAATAAACAACCCTTCCTCAGCTTAATATATTGATATGCAGATATCTTAACAATCAGTGCAGGATGGTCCATACAATAAATATTCAGTTGTAGTTCAGATCTTGGTCTCCTCAGTTGGATATTATTCCTACTACTGGGTTATTTGTATGAATGGTGTTTGCAACACGCTGCCTCCTTGGGTTTGAGGCCCTGCAGGGCCAGCTGGGATGTGGAATGCAGAACATGCTGGGTGCTGCAAATTAAGGTCAACATTATTGCAATGTATATTAATGAATGCCTTTTTTTTTTTTCTATTTCAGGTTTTTGGATTCAAAGCATAAAAACCATTACAAGATATACAATCTGTAAGTATGCTCTTATAGATGTGTTTTCCAAAATAATGACTTCTAAAAATAGCTTATGAGTGAAAGTGGCTTGTTGCTGTACTGAAGCAGAGCTAGAGATGTTTTGCACATTTCTTAAAGCAATTAAGCCTGATTGAGAGCACTGTTACTTCATTTAGTGGAACTGAGTGAGGTTAAATGAAATGCTGGTGTGTATTCATATTACTTGAATGCTTTTAAATGACTTGGCATCTAGCCCATCTGGAGCTTGTACCATGTGATTAAAAAGTGAAAAGTAATTCACAGCAGGCTTTCTATTAATGTATTAATGTCCACAGTGCAGAAATTGACAAATTAATATTTTCTTTTTTTTTTTTTTCTTTTTTAATTGAACGGTTTTGGTACCGAAGTTCTGGTCACTTCCCCACTCTTATTGACTGTCCCTGTTTAGTACTTTACAAAAGCTATTGCAGCAGTTGGTAGTGTGATGGTTACTCACTTCTGCAAATGTAATGTTTTCCTCTGGAAAACTTGGTTATGCAGAAAGCTGTTTCATTTGGCTAATTTCATTTGTATAAATGATTTGGTGATGTCAGCTGATGTTGAGAAGTAGGTCATGGTTTTCCTACCCCTCATTTTTTTTTCTGGAAATTTAAGTCAATGATTTATTGATTCTCTGAGCCGTTAAGGCTTTTTTTCAAGTGATCAAGTGATGTGAAATGATACTAGAAGCTGAGAAATTGTATGCTGGTTATTGAGGTTGTCTGTAAAGCCTGGGGTAGGATGCGACAGATAAAGAGATGTAAGCAAAATATGTATTACAATAAATGCATTGAACAGCTTTCACAGAAGCTCTCCAGAATGTTTGCCTTTTAATAAATGCTGTCTTCATTGCACTTACGGCTGGAAAGCACGGTGCTTCCCAGAGTAGCTGATGGCTCCTTCTGTGTGTAGGTGCCAGCTCTCTAAAGGGGTGACTTTCTGGATGTCTTCTTTTGGAGTCTTCTGTAGCTCAGCGCTGCAGATCTGCATCAAGTAAAATCTAAACACCGTGTTTTTATTAGACCTCCCCTGAATCCTCCTGACAGCTTTTGCTTGGTTTGGGGAGCACAGCAGAACAAGACAGATAAAACTGAATTTCCTCCTGCTCCTTGGGACTGAGTTTAGCCATCAGCTTCTGTGAAGTGTGGCTCTGCTATCACGTACAAGATCGGGGTTTGCTGAGCTGCTTGTTTTGAGAGGTGACAGGTAACAATAGGTTGCTGTGTGTATAAACTTCAAGGCTTGGTCAGAAAGTAAGTGTTCAGTAAGACTTGTGCATCTTAGCAAGTAGCTCCTCAGGGATGTGGTGCTTGAAAAGTTTCCACTTTGCTCTGTGTAGAGCAACCTCATTTTATATTAGAAAAAAGCAAAAACCAATCCCCCAACCCTCCACAGGAACAAAGTTTTAAAGTGAGAAGAGTGATGTGATGAGACAAATGCTTTTGACATTTGCACTGCTGATACCTGTGTTTGCAACTACGGACAGAACTTGTCCAGATGTGCCAAAGTCTTCGGGTGTTTCATAGAAAAATTTAAACTTCTTGGTGCAAGAACCCCCCCATTGATTTTCTTTGTTGTGATTTTCAAAACAATTGTAAGTGAAACTTCCTAAAATTACTATGTTCACTCTCAGATGAAAACTTTTGCAGGATGAAACATCCTTTTAAAATGCATGGTTTGTTTTTTTTCCCCAAAATATGGATCAATTGCAAATGAAGACTCAAGTGACCCCTGTGCTGTTTCCAAAGCATAGCTTTTAAACTCCTGTCTCTGTCTAGAGAAGCCAGATTATGGCTTTATGCGAGAAAATTTATACACGTGTTAAGTACATAAATGCCATTAGGTGAATTGTTGCAATGTTTGCTCTTGAGATGGGAAGAAATTGCAGCCTTCAGATATTTTGAAGAACAGCATCTCTTTAGATTAAGCTGATCCTTTGTAAATAATCAGCCTATTGTCTGTGTTTAAAAGAAAGAGGTGGGAGTTCAGAGGAGTGATGTGATTATATTCGGAATTATTTCAGACACTGTCATGGGGTTTCAGTTCCCTTAAGGTAGCTGTTATATTAAGTTTATAATGAAGTTGAGCAGTTTTATTTAAAAGGATTTAGAGAGATTTTTCTGAAAGGATGCTTAAATGATGTCAGTTATGCCTCATCCTTGCATCTTGGCTTTTTACTTCCCAGTAAATGTTTGAGCATTCAATTTCTTTTTTGTTTGTGTGGTTTTCTCACATGTTCTTTTCAGTGTTCTTCTTTATTTTAACATGTTCTTCCGCTTTCATCTCCTAACTTCACATACTTCCTAATTGTACCTCCCCTATTGTAATAATCTCCATCTTCTCCAGTATATTTCTTTCAACTGTTCTACAGGCAGAGAGTTAAAAGAAGGAGCTGTAACGAGCAACAGGGAATTTATGCACATACTTTCTGTAGCTCTGTGTTCACGGGGTTGGGCTTTGGCATAGGCTGCCACCTTTTCAGCAGCATATAGTTCTGTCATCAGTGGGATTGTGATTTTGATCAGAAGGGTACCTGGCTGGCAGGACTTAGGATCTGGGCTACTTTAAACTCACTTTGATCAAGAGGAGGAGTGTAAGAACCACGCCAACCCTTTCCCCACCCCAAGATCCCCCCAAAATGTTCAAATTTCCTCGGGAGATCTGAGTGTATTGCACGTCTGATAGTGTATGAAAAAACCCAAATGCATTTGAAATGCTAAGGAACAGAAGCATCCCCCAAAGTGTGTGCTGGTGGGCTGTCTGCTGCAGATCCTCCCATTTCATTCCACAGAAAACATGTCTGTTTTGTACAGCTGAGTCTGGAGCTCTACATTTGTTATGTGCATCTCCTGTAAGAGGGCATAAAGAGGGACATGGCTATGTTCTGTGCTCACTTTCTATCCTTGGTATCAATGCAACACTTTGGTTTTTTTATCCTTTATGGTGTTCTATTTGATACTTTCTCAAACTTCAACATTTGAAGGCTTTTTTGCCTGTATGTGGATTTTTTTGTTTGTTTCGAAGAGTTAGTCTCTTTCTACCCCTTTGAATTTGGTATTTCTTTAAAAGGAAGAAGGAAATTTTCTTGGATAAGATGCTTGTTTAACTGCTTTGCTTCCTAGCAGCTTTGCCCAGCATGGCTGAGTGTACATACCTTGTCTAACCTTTCTGCTCAAAGGCTTGAGTACAGATAATGCTTTTTTGAGTCCCACTTGCCAGCTTAATGTACTCTGTATCATTTCTGACCCAGAGAAAGTGTCAGCAATGTGATCAGAGCTGTAAAAACTGCCAGACTTTACTCTAACAGGGACTAGAGTTGAGAAGGCTCTGGAATTCAGAGAAAGGGAAGCTCTGAGTGCATGTACAACCCCAGCAGACCTGCCTTTGTCCCTGGGTATGAATCTCGTGGCCAAAGCTCAATGCAGCACTTGTGAGGCTCCAGAGATATGCAACAATCATGCCAGTAGGAGCTCAAGAGTTTGTACGTCTGAAAGTAAGCTCCCTTGGGCTCCAAATGCTGCAGTAGTAACATACCTATTAAGGAAAGATAAGTTCATACTGGTCCTGAAACTGGTGTGGGTATTCAATCCTATGAAGAGTACAGATTATTACCAGAGCAGAAGATCTAGATGTGTTGTATACTGAAATGACCCCCAATCAACCTGGAGTCCTGTTTTGAGGTTTTGATTTTTTTCTGCTTTCCTTTCTGAACTGCATTTTCACTTGCCTTGTGTAGAGACGCATCATTTTGCCTGCAGAGCGCTACTCTAAGGAAGATTACAGAGGGCTTCCACTTCTTGCCACCTTCCCCTTTCCCCCAGCGTCTGATCTAGCTTGTTTCCTTTACAGCACACGTTTTGGCTGTATCAGAGCCCTACCCACTGGATTGTTGCATCTGATTACTGATGTTTGTCCCTAGGAAGTCGTCGTGCTAGAGGAACACAATGTGGTTTGCTGTGCTGCTAGCTGGCTACTCCTACAGACTGCTTGGCTAGACATTGATGCAACTCCAAAGACTGCAGAAGTGTGCCACAGACCTCCAGGGTCTGTGAGGGGGAAACTGGCTGATTGGCCATTTAGTTTCTTTGAGTTCACCTAATTTCAAGAACAAATGCCAAGGTGGAGAGCAGTATCTCAGTTTCTTGGTCACTCAGTGCTGTTGTGATTTTCAGTGGTGCTTTAGGTTGCCTGTGGTGGTCTTGTTGTGATCCTGTAATTGGAGAAAGAATGTTTGCTTAGGTTGTATAGCCAAGGGTCTTTGAAATGTCTTTGTGATCCCCATCACCTCTAGAACCCACGTTGTTGTTCAGGGATCTTGACATGTGTTCAGAGTTCAGAGTCAATTAGAGAAAGGTCATAGTCCTCTGCTCTTTATGTGTTTGAGTGGGAGCATAAAGCTGGTCCAGTGGCTAATACTACAGTGTTAAAGAGTAATAGCGTGTTGTATTGTGTGAATGTCTCCATTGAGTCACGCTGACTGGAACATACTGATGGACCACAATTACCATAGGGTAAGTAATTGTTTTTCAGAAAAATAGCTTATATTTAGTGAGCAATGTTATACATCTTCAATAGAACAGTTTTTCTCTATGTAACCTCTAGCTATAGTTTTAAATCATAAAGGTGATGGATATACATGATTTTCCCATATGTTGATCTGTATGTTCCAAGGTGTGACGGATATTGGGACTGTCTTAGAGACTTGTCTTGAATTCTTGTCTATTTCTCTTCCTTAGATGTGCTGAAAGACATTATGACACCGCCAAATTTAACTGCAGAGGTACGTTTTTCTGTCTAGTGTTTGTTCTTCTATTTAAACTTCAGTGTTTCTGGATGAAAGTATAAAGTAGGAGCTGCTGAATAGAATGTAGAGGATTTGGGCACAGGAACATGTCAGATTGCTTTGAGTCATTGGAGGAATTTGCTATGTTCTGGATGCTTTCAAAAAAGTATGTTCCTGGCACTTAAATAGATCGAGGTCTAATAAGGCAATCAGAAGTCTTTTGTTGCAGAAATTTTTGCAGGACAGGTTATATAGAAGCTTCTGTTAAATTCAGTGTGCAAACACATTGTAAAATTTAGACGTGAAGCTTAGAGAAGTCTGGTTTTTATATGCAGAAGCATCACTTTGCAGAACACTTAAGCCACTGTCACTGTTCATGTAAACAACTTTTTGAAGATTTGGAACAAACCTTCAGTTGCTTTTAAAAAGTTAAATAATAAATTAGTTCCTAAGTGATGCTCTTGGAGTTGAGTTAGTTCTTAGACACTTTGCAGAGTTACGAGACAAGTGGGGAAACTTTTGGGGGCTTTTTCTGATCAGACCCTTGGCAGATAAAAATTGGTGTACTTGTTTTGTTGGTATTAACTCCCCAGTTAATACATGAATACTGATTTACCTTTGCTTTTTGTGCAGAGGAACAATTCTGTGTGCTGTACTGGAGCTTGTAGTTCCTCTTCTTGCAATGCTTCAGAATGGCTGGGTAGATAAGGAATTCTTGTGTGTATGTAATAGTAGGACATGAATAAATTTTGGCCTTACTGGCTAATAATACATCATAGGGAAGGGGTCAACAACTTCTTTCATTATTATGGTTTCAAACCATCCCTTGAGTTGTAAAGAAGGTGTTTAGAACATGGCCAAAATGTCATTGGCTGCTTTAATGTCTGAATGTAGGATGGAAATTTTCATTTTGAAGTCATCTTTGCTCCTGACTTGCTCTTACGATGTTGAATGACAGTATCCTGAAACCTCACTCAATAAATCCAGTCCAGAAAGCAAGATTTTAAGATCTGCTTGAACAGTACTTTTAGTAAGACGAGAAAAGGTGTTAATGAAAAGGATGTGCTTCTGATATGTCCAGAACATACACTTGCTTTAATTTATGCTTTCTGTTACAGGGGTGCTCAGATCTGTTCGCTGTCAATCCCAGCCCAAAATGTTTGTGACAGCCCCTTTCACAGCTCCCCTGCAAAGACAACATTGTTGGAGGGTGCTACGCGTTACCTTTCTTTCTTTTCATCCCCAAATTTGTTACCTTAGATAACGAAATTAGTGACTTGGAACTTCCATTAACAGAGGAACAACAGTTCTAATTTTAAATTTTCTAAAGTGTCATGATTTCTGAGGGAACTTCTCATTTGTACATTTAACATGAAACACCACAGTAGTTCATTATTCAACTTGGATGCTCATGCATCAAATTCAAAACCAAATGTTGAAAGCTCTTTTTCTTTGGATGCTAGCTTTCTGTCTAGGGTTTTGCAATTTCTGAAGTACTTCCATACTGGAAATTGCCTTCTGCTTCACCACAGGCTTTCTTTTTTCTTTTTTTTTTGCTATTTGATTTTTTTTTTTTTGATGTCTAGGATCTTGGACAGGGTAATCGGATACTGTGTGCTCCAGTGTTAGGAACCAAAATCCACAGAGGACCTGCACCCTCTAAGCTCAAGGTTGTGCAGTTTCCTAAGATTGCTTTCTGATGCTTAATCCTTCTGCGCCATCACAGGGCATGCATTTCATCTGCTTCTCATTCCATCTTTGAAGAAAATACCATAAGGTTTGCCTGTGATCCCAAATCTTGGAGAGCATCTTCAGCTGTTACTATGTGGGATTTTTCAGGCTATTCTTTCAGGATTACTTTTGTCTCTCCTTTTCACAAGAACCTTATTGAATGTAGTTAAGATATACTCAGAGTTGTATGGATCAATCATCAGCAGCCCCGTACGGTTTCGTTTCTTAGGGCTTTCTAAATAAAATCCTCTTTACATCTGCTGCAGAAAGTGGCATCTCTAAGTTCACATAAAATGATCGTCTGGGGAGCCTTTGGATCTTTCATGTGGAAGAATTTATTAGTGTATGTTCACATTCATTAATCTTTGCTGCTTTAACAAAGTTTATTCACTTTATTGGGCTACCTGTTTGGTCTCCTGGGAGAGTAAGGGGGTGGTCTGTCCTGTGAGTGAATATTGAACCAGCAATTTGCCCTTGTGGCCAAGAAGGCCAGTGGCATCCTGGAGTGCATTAAATAGTGTGGCCATCAGGTCAAGGGAGGTCATCCTCCCTTCTCTACCCTGCTTGGGTGAAGTCACATCTGGAGCACTGTGTCCAGTTCTCATCTCCTCAGTTCAAGAAGGACAGGGAACTACTGGAAAAAGTCCAGCAGAGGGCTACAAAGATGATCAGGGGACTTATAAGGAAAGGCTGAGGGACTTGGGTCTGTTCAGCCTGGAGAAGAGGACTGAGAGGGGACCTCATCAATGCTTAACAATATCTAAAGGGAAGGTGTCAAGAGGATGGGGCCAAACTCCTTTCAGTGGTGCCCAGTGATAGGACAAGGGGCAACAGGCACAAACTGGAACAAAGGAAATTCCATCTCAACATGAGAAAAGACTTCTTTACTTTGAGGGTGATGGAGCCCTGGAAGAGGCTGCCCCAAGAGGGTACAGAGTCTCCTTCTCTGGAGATATTCCAAAACCGCTGTGCAACATGCTCTGGGTGACCCTTTGGCAGGGGGTTGGACGAGATGGTCTCTGAGGGTCCGTTCCAACTTTCCCCGTTTTGTGATTCTGTAAATTGTCCTTGTGGACAAGTCCATGGCTAGAAGGCTTCAGACTTGTGCTGCAGTAAAGTCTGTAACTTCATCCTTCACTTATGCTCTTCAAGCCCTCAGGGATTCATCAAAAGGTGCTTTGTGTGTATGACAAGAGCATATTACTTATGGAATTAATACAAACGCTTGCCAAAAATTAGATTTCCTATTTAGACCAGAAAAGGCTATGGTAGTTCTAGCTGAAAATCTTAAAATGAACCAGACTTGTATTTGTAAGACCCCAAGTTTGTCGATCGAGAATTGGGGTGCACTTTATAAAAAGTGCTGTTCCCCCAATAAAGGTAGTACAGCCCTATGTAATCTGCTGGTCAGCATGGCATTGTCTGCCATCTTATTCAAGGTGTTGGGGGTTTGTGTGCTTCTCTTTTTATTGCTTATTTTTTGCTCTATCGAGTCGAATTTCGTTTTCAAAGTGCTAGCCATCTCTAGATGGAAAAACTCTGTGTGCATCCATGTAAAAAAAATGACAGCTTTGTCTGGTGGCTTCATTTTAAAACCTGGAAATATTATGAGTGCTTTGCATGAGATTTCTGATGACCATTATCTAATACAGAAGTTGCAGGTTTTTGTTTCAAAACCCCTTTGAGCAAGTTCTGAGTGTTTGTTCCCAATGTAGCACCCAAGCACGCTCAGGTATTTTTCAATGAAATTCCTGTTGTCTGAACAGTGACTGAGGTCTGTCCCTATTTTCTCTCAGCAGGTAGCCTAATCATTGCTGGAGTAATGGGTTTTCATGAGGTTATTCTTTGTGCCAATGTACTCTTAAATTCTAGATAATTTTGGGTGTAAGATACAGAGTCTGTGCCACTTATTTCAGTAGCAGTGTGAAGTAGTCTCTTCGTGTAGCAGGATGCTTGTGTGTTACTAGAGAAATGTCTGCAATGCATATAATATGCAGTAAATTGCTGAATACACTGGAATAAAAAATGTATATATCTCTATGCAAGGTGGGAGGGGGAGGTATTGAGAAAGTTAATTTTTTTGCATACTTGTCATAAAGTTGACCTGTCTAGTTGAGCTTGCTATGATTTCCTTTTGAGACGTTGCTAAATTACTAATTCTCATTGCAGTTGCACAGTACCCTTTTGAAGACCATAACCCACCACAGCTAGAGCTTATCAAACCTTTTTGTGAAGATCTTGACCAATGGCTAAGTGAAGATGACAATCATGTTGCAGCAATCCACTGTAAAGCTGGAAAGGGACGAACTGGTGTAATGATATGTGCATATTTGTTACATCGAGGCAAGTTTTTAAAGGCTCAAGAAGCCCTAGATTTCTATGGGGAAGTAAGGACCAGAGACAAGAAGGTGAGCTGTTTTCTATTCTTCTATTCTCCTGCCTGTATCTGTATGACTTTCCATCTTCAGGTCAGTTTGAATCATAGAACGATTTGGCTTGGAAGAGACCTTAAAGATGGACAGAGATGCCTCCCACTGCACCAGCTGTCTCAAAGTCCCATCCAACCCAGCCTGGCCTTGAACACCTCCAGGGAAAGGGGCAGCCACAGCTTTCTGGGCAACTGTCGCAGACAGAGGGATTGACTTCACTAGTTAGAGTGAAGTAGTGAAATATTTATGAAGGTGAAGCAGTGATTTAACAAAATCAGCAGTAAGTGCAATAAAACCAGTGGTAAATGTGATAGTGTTTTACAAGATTCGATGTGACATCGTTGTGTACTGAGCAGAGGGTACACTCTGGTATTTACTGCAGAGAGGATGGGGTCAGACAAGCTGTCGGGGAGACCCTCCCATTGAGTCAGGAGGTTCAGAAAGGACCCCCCAGCTTTCTAAACTCCTCCTCTGAGAGGAGTCTGGGGGCAGCTGGATCCAGTTCTAGTCCCAGACTTGGTCAGGGGTTGATGTCTGAAGGATTATATCTGTGCAATCAACCCTTTGAAATCTTAGCTAAGGAATGTAAAGTTTAATGTGCTGTTAGTCACTTACCTGGAATCTTTTGGGGCAAGGAATCTCTCAGCCTCGAGGAGCAGAACCTTGAGTGAGCGTCCTCACAGAAGGGGAGATCCTGGCGTGCAGCCCGCTGCCATACAGGAGAGCTC